>JALMGF010000587.1:0-57866 GCA_023333645.1 Sceloporus occidentalis
CTGACTAATAAAAGTCTATGCCATAAAGCATCAGCTCAGTGTGGTGTTTGAGCCGGGAAAGCCATCCAAAATATCACATGACCGACAACAATGGCCACCTCCAGGTTTGCAGACAAAGAAAGTTTACTAGAACAGGTAGATAAAACCAGGTTTTTGTAACAACTAACCGACATCACTGTATACAGCAAAGGATTGTAAATAAAATATTTTTAGTGACACTTCCCCTTTAAGACAATCCTTGTAGAGTTAATGTTCAAAAACCAGCAAGAGGGCCGGAAACACCAGAACATACGAGTTTGGTTGGTTTAAAATTCTAAGTACAGCATAGCAATATGATGTTTCTAGTTCAGAAACGGATGCAGTTAAGCAGAACGTCTCAAGTACTTGGACTCTCCACGCCATTCGAAGATATCCCTTAGCTGTGAGCCTACAACAACACGCATAGAGACGAGTGTCACGCGTGTTTAACGGCGATTACTCACGAGATGAGAAGTGTCTTTGGCTTCTTGAACTTGCTGCACCTGCGGTTCAGCCACAACTTTTGTATCCTGATCAGAAGTCATGAGCCGTCTGCTTCTTGGCTCCTCAGAGAAATCGGGTCACCCCAGAAAGCTGAAATTTACAGAAAATTAGTTTTCTTATTTTTCATGAATCTTAAACTCATTTCTCACATGATAATTACAGGTGGAAAGGGTTTCAAAAAAGGTCAAATTACAATTATATAATACATTTTAATAAAAAACAAACAAAAAAAAACAAAAACAATGTGCCATGTATGTGGTCATTGATTTAGATACCTAATCACCAAAAATTAAACACAGATTTGGAAGTTGTTGACCACAATGGTGCGAGAAGCAATTGAGCGCTCCTTAAACGAAACACATGGATTTTAACCCTTTCATTATTAAGTTATCTCTGTTCTATTTTCTAAACCGGTTTTTAGCATGGTTTGAAGTACTGAGAGAATATATAGCATAAACCGGGAGATGACAAAGAAGTGTGCAGAGGAGGCTGGTATCACTTGTATACCCCTGGCTTCTGAACCTTTCAGATGGGGTTCCTAATGCCCGACTCCCTGTTCGGCGTCAGCGGCTACGGATGCCGGGGTACTATGTGCCTCCGCCGCACCGCCGGCCATCGCTCCTCCAAGCAACACAACACGGCTTTCTCATTGCGACGCTGCGGATGGGCAACCGGGCAAAACTCTATGCCGCTAAACGACAGCGAGTGTCAAACATTCCGGAACAAAACATCCGCTAGGGTGATTACCGGGATTTGGGTTTGAATGAAATAATGAACTGTATTTTTATTTCCTAGCTGTAAAACCTATTTATTTCCATCTACTGGCCAGATGAACAGCCAATTCTGGCTCGGTTAAATGGGTCGACCACTGTGGGCAAAGAAAAAAAAAAAAAAAAAAAAGTCAGCGGTCATTGTGTTAAACAGATTTCAAGCCATCGTGCCAACTGCATTCAGCAGGGCCCTGAAAATCCAATTTATATTTAAAAAAAAAGAAGAAAAAGGCACCCACTAGGGAGATTAAAAATTTCCACCTATAAAAGTCAGTTGTTTATTAATATAATAGAAATCAAATTTTAAAATAGGAAACCAATGTAGTTTTAAAATTTTATATCGACATTTAAAAGGCAGATGCTTTTATTCATAGGAAGTTGGGTATAAAGCACAGGGTCGTCCGACAGTGCGGGGTCGGCCTCCATGTCCAGTGTTTTTTTATAAATTTTTTAAAAAAAAGTTTAATGTCCCTGGCATCCACGTGAAAGAAGAATACATGTTAAAGTAGCCGGTCGGTACTTTAATTCGCATTCTTCAAATTTAGATTTTTATTTATTTTTTTTAAACCCATTTACCAGAACGAGAAGTTGCAGCCCTGCTGCAGCAGCTGCCTTCCTCTTCCATGATCCAATATTTCTTGCCACTGACTGCCTGCTTGAAGCAGCCAATCAGTGTTGGGAAAGCACTCCCATAGTGATCAACAGGGATTGTTTTCCATACATGTGCATGGGGGGTCTACACAGAGCCCACTAGCTGCAGTCTTTGCCGAGCAAGTACTGGAGGCAAGTATACCAAGCGAAGGGAGATCTGTTTGGCCGAAGAAACCACGCCACCAAAACTTTAAAAAGGGATCACGCACCCATAGTGCAGTAAAATGCATACGATACCTGGAACAAAGCACCGCTGCTTCAAACAGATTATATTTTATGAGCAGTATCAATATATTCTCATGTCCATACTTTACATTTATTAATACTACGGTCTTAAGACATTTGGAGGATCTTTCATACATTGTGGATGCCAGTGATGTCATGGTGACATCACAGAGCTCCCAATACATTTTAAGTATATTTCATATTCCCTTTGATTTTTCTTTCATTTTCTTGAATGTTTTGGGGTTTTTTTCTCCCTCTGACTTGTCAGACTGGATCACACCGATTAACCAGCAAGGCTCCAAAGCCCTGCATTGATGATCGCAATACGTGCAATCAGTCACCAGAGGGAGCAATAGAAGATCGCAGCCTACTGGGTCTCTGCTGTACTCCAGTGACCTTTCAGTTCCTGTCTGCATTGACACCTGTCCGATGGGAATTGCCTGATCACGTAAGTGGATGTTGCAGACGTTTGTATCATACCTTTGTATCATGGTTAATAAAAATATTAAAAACGTATGGGTCCCAATAGAGATGCTTGAGGCACCCCACTAGTAACAATACACCATTAACTATAGCCTCCCGTCACACTGCCATTGCCTTATCCATTTAAAGTCCTCTATTTGAAATTGTTTCAAATAGGTTATTCTGTAGGGCCAAGGAAGAATTTAAGCAACTCTGGTGGAAAGTTCAAATGGAGTTAGATGTAATGTAAGAAAGCTTCTACCACTTCTGCTAGTCTCCCAGCAGAAGTGGTAGAAGCTAATAAAGTTCAGGAATTTAAACATGTGGGGCAGGCATATGTCTCCTGAATCTAAGATGAGACCAACGACTGATTAAGGTCTGAGTCTTTCCATAAGAAAACATGGGCAGACCGGATGGACCGAATGGTTCTTATCTACCATCGGATTCTACGTTCTCACATCAATGGGAATATCAGAAAGCCACAGCACTGAACAGAACGAAGGGAGCATACAACCCAGAAAAGAGGTGAACACACACACCAAAGACAGAAGGCTAACAGAATGTAAGTAGTAATGAAAAACAAACGGACATCCCCTCTAACATCGGAGAAAATGCCCATTATAAAAGTATGAGTCCGGCATTAAAGTCCGGCATTAAAGGCATAAAAACCAAGGAAAGGGCTTCTCTGATAACGAGTTCCATTTATGAACCACAGAGACTCAAAACAACCCAATCCAACTATATCACCCAGCATACGAACGCTACAAACATCTTCCAAATCAAATTTTATTCATCTTTACAACAAAGAAAGAAAGCGGGGGAAAGTACCTGTGTTTACAGCTGCCAGAAGTGTTCTACTTGCTGCACTATAACGATACGGGGGCCACAAGCAAACATGCGCCACTCATCGACTGTCCGGAGATCGAGCCACCTGCAACACAGAAGAAACATCAGTAACGCTAAAACACATGGCTGATTTTGGTTCAGAAGCAAAGAGGATAAAATATTTGCATTAATTCTAACCACATTCCACCTATGAAAAGATCAATATTGGCTGAAAGGGGGGTTTTTTTTTTTGTTTTTTTTTTTACAAAATAAACAAAATATTTATATTCATTTTTTGTGTACAGCATCAAGTCTGCTCAAAGGGAAAAGCACATGAACTAAAATTTACCGTATTTGCTCGATTATAAGACGAGGTTTTTTTTCAGAGCAAATGCTCTGAAAAATACCCCTCGTCTTCTAATCGGGGTTGTCTTCTAATCAGACTTCAAATAGAGGTCTGATTATGAGACTAAGATCCAGATCCCCCGCACCGCTGCAGGGGACCTGGATCTTCCTGTCTCCCCCCCCCCCCACACACACACACACACTTACCGGTGCTTCCTGCTGTATTGCCAGGGCAGCGGGGTTGACGTCTACGCGATCCGCGTAGACAACGTCCGCTGCAACCGGAAGGAGGTGGAGTTGGCAGCGGGGGTTGTCTGCGTCCGTCGCGGATACCTTCCCCGACTGTCAGAGATCAGAGCGGCACCGGTGCGGGGAACTCTGATCTCTGACAGCCGGGGAAGGTATCCGCGACGGACGCAGACAAACCCCCGCTGCCAACGGTAATACAGCAGGAAGCACCGGTAAGTGTGTGTGTGTGTGGGGGGAGACAGGATATGCCACTCTGCCCCATAATATGCCTTTTAACCCCCTAAATGCCAGTGGCATATAGGGGTATAAGGCATTTCTGGAGGCAGAGTGCTCTATACAATGCCTTTTAACTCCCTTAATGCCACTCTGCCTCCTGGAATGCCTTATACCTCCCTATATGCCACACTGCCCCATAATATGCATTTTAACCCCCTAAATGCCAGAATGGGATATAGGGGTATAAGGCATTTCTGGAGGCAGAGTGGCACATAGGGGGTCAAAAAGCATACCATGGGGCACAGAGGCATATAGAGGGTTAAAAGACGTATCATGGGCTAAAGTGCCATATTGGTGTGGCAAGCCTGGGGGCAGATGTGCGTAACTGGGGGACAGGTTGGAAAATACAAGGAAATAAAAACAAAAAATATTTTTCTCAATCATAGCTTTTATTTTGAAAAAAATAGTTTACATGAATTAACATTTACTGGTAAAACTTTTTTCCTTTAGGGTCGTCTTATATTCAGGCTTTTTTTTTTTCCTAAGTTAATATTCAGATTTTGGGGGGGGGGGGTCGTCTTATAATCGAGCAAATACGGTATTAAAAAATAAGTCCTTAAGTAGTGCTTTCACACATCACTTTGTGGAATTGTAGCCCTTTTAGCCTGTGTCACATTGCTTTGCTGGGGGGGGGGGGGGTGACCGTGATAAATATTGCAGTGTGTGTATATATGCGTAATATATATCAATATCTATATATTTTATATTAATGACTGCTGATTAGGTTGTCCACAGACGTACCCAACGTGCACACAACTGAATTAAATTAACGTACCCTTGTAGACTTTTTAGGTCACCCAAGGACACGACAAATTACATATACATACATATATATATATATATACATATACATATATAAATATATATATATATATATATATATATATATATATATATATATATATATAGTGTGACACACATCAACATATCACTTATGAACACTTCCTGATCGCTTATGATCTCCCATGGGAGATCAACTACAAAAATTACTTCCTGCGGCCATATAATATCACCATGGGAACATCACACCCCTAATATAAGTGAACATGTATTTCATTGGGACAGAGCATGACATAGGTAAGACAGCTGCTCACGATAAAATATTGATCATTGCAAAAATATCTGGGCTCTACTAAAGAGAAGCCACAATGAGAACGGAGTAGTTAGGCTGCTCAGGCTCTATGTACTCCGTGCCATGAGAATGAATCGGCATTCAAGAAAATATAAAAAGAGCAAACCTGGTGCAAAGTAGTAATTGGAATCTGAAGAAACATTATACTTGTTGCTACGGCAACTGCATCAGAACAAGGCAAACAGTACGCATGAACGCGATGGGCACCTCAGACATAAAAGCAGATCGCGTTCAAGCCACAAAAACACATCTGTGCGGAAAGTAACGATAAGAAATGCTAGAAACAATATATCAATAGAGTACATAATGATTCAACGCACGGCTACGGGAAAATGTTTGCAGTATGATTCACGAGACGTTAGCGATAACACGACGACGAAGCCTCCAACAGGTTATGCCGCTTTACCCCCAACACTGAAAGAAAGTATTGTTTACAGCCTTGATCTTTTTGGGTCAGTTTATATCAGTTACACATATATACACATTGACCATTTATTGCACGTCATCAGTTGTAATCAGCCTCCCTCCCTCCAACGAAAACTTGATTAAATTGTAAAACAAATTTATACCGTCGGCCGACCAATAAGCGTGCCTGGTGCCAGTCTGTTACCCGCCTTCTATGCGTACCGGATATAGAGAGGCAGCGAATAACGTTCTTACCGACAACGTGCGCCAATATGCAGGAGAATCACATGTCGGCGCCAACAAGCATAACTTATACTCAAACCTGCTGGACTATTTCAAGCAGCTGGAATGCTGGGTAATTTCTGACCTCTCTAGTGCTCAAAGGGTTCAACAAAAATTAACATAGAAACAAGCAAGCGGACACAATAGAGAGAGCCGCACAGGCAGACAACTCAAAGCACTGACCGACAATTCAGTGACAGCTTTACTTGGGCTGTAAATCCATGCCAAAAAACGTAATATTTTTTTTTTTTGAGACCTCGTTGCTCTGTTACATCCTAACCCGTTTGCTTTCATTTACCAAAATAACTCAGATTCTGTTCTAAACGGGTCATTTATATTTAACAGAAAAAATTATATTATATTATATTATATATATACACACACACTCTCTCTGGTATGTAAAGTTTCTGTGCATTATCTCCAGCAGAATAGGAAGAAACATTTCTCACAGAAACGCGGCGGGACAGCGAGGGCCGGTGACTGGCTCTGCTCTGCGTTTATTGGAACAAATGAAAAATGAAAGAAAAACACAATATTGTCGTAGGTGGGAAATTAGCCAAAGACTGAGTTATCACTTGGCCGGTATAACCGGCATGCAAACAGCGACCTCAGACAACCCCTGACCGGCCCGCAGCATGGCAGCCAGGGGGCAAACGCAGCACACACGCAAGCTCCCAGGTGATCTTGGGCTCGCGGGGCAAACCGGTCCGGAGGTTCTCTCAGAAGACTCTTTCTTCCCATAATGCCGGGCGCAATAGCCAAATCCTGACCAAATGACGAGAATGTCACTGAGTGTGGCCGCCGGTGCTGTGTCAATGAAGAGCATCAGCCAAGCTTTTCTGCCATGTTATTAAACACATATACACAGCGCTAGGACACCTTTTCTCGACCACAGCTCCCATCATCCCGAGACATGACAGAAGCAACGGCCACTTCATGCAAGTATGACATTTATATCCGAACGGTAACTACCCGCAATATTTCTCACTGCAACAAAATTACAATTCCACGGCGGGTAAGAACCATTCGGTCCATCAAGCCTTCACTGGTTTTCTCTTTTTATGTAGAGACTCTGTCCTGTCCTGCATGTATAAATCCCCGCATGGTACCAGCCCAGCTACAAACATTTTACCTCTACACGGTCGGCGTCTAACAGATCAGGGAGAGTAGATGAAATAGAGTTCTGTCACATTACCCCCCCCCCCCCCAATCCTAACGCCTACACCTAATAAAACTAACCTTTTTCCTCCAATTATGAGAATAAACATTACTTGTTGTATTATGCTGCATCGCCCTGATTTTTTGTGATGACAGCTACTGGGAAGCTCCTCAACTTCCTGCTTTGCCTGAGAGAATTCCATAGCAGCATCATGGGAAAGTAAGGGAAATATCACAGTGGAATAGGAAGGCATGCTCTAAGTAATAATATTAAACATTAAATAAATATATATATATGCATGCAAGTCTGTAAAACCGAGCTTCAGGTGAGAAAAATGTTACAAATCAAGGAGGAAAGAACATCTTTTCAGCAGTAAGAGACACGTCTCGCTTGCTTTGTGCACTGAGTCATACCGGTTTATTTCAACATATATTGATTAAATATCTTACATACAACTCTGAAATGCAGTTGCCAGACATATTTTAATAGCACTAATCTAGGAATGTATATTATGATGTAAATGCCAAACCTTAAGCTACCTTGCCATTAATATATACACACACACACACACACACACACCTCTACAAACTGCAATGTCACCACTTCCTGGCACCCATGGTTTTGCGGGACAATGGGGTAAGAACTGGCCAGGGCTGCATAATGCACACTGCCGGATTCACAATGGTAGAAGGCAGGCAGCGGCAGGCCTCCACGAGTTTTTTCTGCAGTGGACCACTTCATCAGAATTGTATACGTGCGAGGGCCGCACTCATTTTTCACTGAGAGAAAATATGGCCTTTAATAAGATATGCAGATTAAAATAAAGTAAATGACACAAAACCTTTACTTTTCCTCTCACTGATTTCTGGGCATAGAAAGTTTTGTGACTACAAATTCAGGATTCTGGATAAGTTAAAATGAAATAGTTCTATTTATTTTAGCGATGAACTAAAATGAAAATTCTGGACCAAAACCAAAAATTCAGGGTTCACTTAGCCGAAACTGAAAATGACCCCCCCACATAGTTTTAATAAAAGTAAGCTACACACCAAAATTGTACAAAAAAATTATATATTATGATTGTTAACAGCAATCTCAGGCATACCCAGATTCCAGCATGTACTGGTTGGCTGGGCATTGTATACTTTGTCCAATTTTAGTGTGTAACCACGCTTTATTAAAAGTAACACACCACAATTGGACAAAAAAAATCAACAATATGACTTGGCATGATATGAGTGTGATTGCTAACAGCAAACACTCTTTTTATACCCAGGCAACCAGTAAATGCTGGAACCTAGGCATGATGGGACTGTGATTGCTGTTAGCAGATTGCTGTTAGCTATCACACTCCTATCATCCCAAGTCAGCCAATACATGCTGGTACAGGGTGGCTGTGAGTGCAGACCCCATACTGCTGGCAGCCTCAATACACAAGGGGGGCAGCTAGCCAGGTTTTCAGCATGTACTGGTTGACTTGGGATGATAGGAGTGGGATTGTTAACAGCAATCACAGTCCCATCATGCCTAGGTTCCAGCACTTACACATCCATGCCATCACACACACAAATTAATTCACAGATTCATTCCCTCAATCAGACATACTCATTCAAACACCCTCCCCCACCCCCTTACCTGCACTACAGCTCTCGATGCCGCTCACAGACTTCAGCAGGGGGCGCGGCCTCCCTCGTTCTCCCCACAGAGGAGGCGGGACTGGAGCAGAGAATAGCCCCTCCCACAAGTAAGCAGCAGGGCTCTTGTGATCCTGGCTGCCGATCTCACGAGGGCCGCACCTCGAGGTTCCGCGGGCCGCATTTGGCCCGCGGGCCGCATGTTGGACGCCCCTGCACTATGGCATCAGTACGTATGTCAGCATTTAGAGTGTGTATTGGTGTTAGCGCATGTGTACGTATGTGTAGAATATTTACATGTGCGCTACTGTAAGCGTTTCAGTATAAGATAAGCGTGTGTTACTGTATGGGGATAGTTTGCATATGTGTAAGAATAATGTTTAAAATACATATAAATATATATATACATATACACATCTAGTCTTATCATACTCCTTGAATGTATGTATTGCAAGAAGCGCTGCATAAATTGTTGGCGCTATATAAGAAATATACAATCTGTTTTCCGAGGAAACAGAGAAAACAGACTAGAACTTTGTGTCATTTTTTTCCATTTTGATTTATAACCTGTAGTGTGATTAATGTTTAAAATGCACTATATATATATATATATATATATATATATATTATATATACATACATACACACACACACAAACAGTAGGGTGCATCAGACTTAAGAGCAAAAATGTATAAAAATAATTTACAAGCCATTAGGTTTAACAAAAACTGAAATTAAAGTAATAGGCAGAGTATTTTTTTGGCTAATGCCGTAAGTTTTTATTTGGTTTGTACCAAATAACCATTAAGTTCTACAATTGTCCAAGAGCGTAATCAGCCCTTCGGTCTCTCAGAAGTTGCCTTGTGGGGTAAACATTCAATATCCTCGCATCGAGAAAGCCAGATCTGCGATTTTGTATTTGCTCTCCAATTACTTTCTACCACAGCGTTGGCACCAGAGTGAACGCGCTAAGCGAGTTTTAATAGGAACACGTAAACATTTAACATGTGTGAGTGATCCATGATTATTTTGTTACTAATGTGTGCTGCCATTTAGCGCTTTAACAAAATACATCCTAGTAAAGGTTACTAACGCTGACGTATAAAGGAGCAGCCATTACTCTGCGTACGCTGGCATGTCCCAATTAGACTTCACTTGGAGTTACACATGGCAGACGCTGGAGTTAGATTGCCTTCTCTGTGTAATGGTTCACACTATAAGGCAACGTAGCCCACACGTGTTATGAACACAGTACACCGGGGTAACATATAAAACGTACTGATGTGGCATTTTACCAGCCGTGTTACATCAGTGTCACGATACAGAACATCTACTTGGAAAGGCGGCTGTTCCCCGGTGATCAGAAGTGACAGCCTGAGGTTCGGTTATTTCCTTTCATTCATCCGCCTTGTAATTGGCATTTAGGAATGAATGAAAAAAGGCCAGCATCGGGCCTGTTGTCTAACCGGGTTGAGGAATTGAATACCACTATTTAAAGCTTCCTAAAAACACATTCATATTACATTCCTACACAGCGCATTAAACACAATGCAACTGACTGGAGCGCTGGGGGGGGGGGGGGGGGGGTCACTGTATTTAATGCAATTAACCGTTTATTATCAATGACGCCTCAATGAAGACAAGTGAATTTAAGCCTTAGTGATATTCTCCACAAAGTTGCCCGGTTGTGTAAATGTAACCCAAGAAGGCATTTTTGTAAAAGGTCAGAACGCACACGTTACTGGATGGATGAGATTTGCACAATCTTATAAAAGGAGGTAACAATACTTAACACAGAAAAGGCATCCAATATTAACATATTTAATAGCTATGTTGGTGGAATGTGTTACCATGACATAATATACAGCAACAAACACTACCTGTATAAAACACAAGACACTTTTTTAGATGCCAGATTCTTATAATTATAGCAGGAGAAACCTAGAAGTTTTATTTCCGCTTAAACCATGGATAAAAAAACAAAACAAAAAAAAACCAGTGCCTTTTTTATAGGGGTAGTAGGTCAGTGTAACCCTTTCACGGCTGGTCAGTCAGTGTAACCCTTTCAGAGCTGATACGTTCACCCCTCTGGTGCTGTTAACGGAGCACATGGGTGGTTAACTGTGGGCAGCGGTGCGGAAAGAAGTTGGAAGTTAGCAGTTGTAGGATGCAGCGACGCAGTGCAGGATCCGCCGGAGCTGACACAGCGATGACTGCTTGTCCCACAGAGAGGATATAGAGTGCTAAAGCCTGGTCCCGTACCAGGCAGACAGTGGGGTGAGGCAGGAGAGCGGACACAGCGGCCGCTTTTGGTGTGCAGAGTCTGAATACAGAGAGAATGCCCTCATCGAGCTCAGGTAGGAGGCACTGGATGACCTATAGGGAAGAGAGCCAAAGCGACTACATTCCCCCTACTGAAGGACAAATCCAATTGTTTCAGGTGAAGTATACCAATCAGTGAAACTGTTTAAAGAACAAACCAAACAAAAAAAGAGGGGGATATAATTTAAGTAGACGCTGAAAGCAATGATATACTGGGCTCCTGCCCATAAACAAACACACAGTTATCTAACCCTACTGACTAATCACTGATACGCCAAAGCAAACACGTTTATATGGATCAAGAGTCAGAGTGAGCGTGTACAGTACTCAAGGAGTTAGGTGCACATGCGGACAGACTAATAGCCACAAACGTCATTCACTTGCACTGTTGGCTTTTGCCCTAATGGAAACCGCACCATGTTAATAAATAGCAAGCGGGGTACAAAACAATAAATGGCAAGCAGCGGCATTCCGTTGGTTTTCATGGTAACCGAAGCACATTGAGCAGGTCCCCAGCACTATTACTTCTATAAAAAGATGGCGAATGTCTCTTTCCCTCATACAGGTCATCAGAAAAAATAAACAGTGTTCAAAATAATTAAAACTCCGTAAAACAACTTGCTTTGTGCGGCCCTCCACCAGCTACTGGTTTTGTCAGCCAAATAGTGGAATCATTTTTTCAAAACAGCTTTAAATAAATGATCCACTTACAGAGGAAATAATCCAGTAGGCTGCGCCCCGGTCCATGAATCCTGGGGGCTACCTTTGCCCATCAGCGCTGTGTCTGCATGACACAAAGGCGCGTGCGCAGGAATGAAGGGTAACACTTACTATAGATACATTAAACGATCACTGTAATTATGTCACGTATGCCAGAAACGGGCGATAAAGCTACAACACGCGGCAGAACATCTTGTCACACATCAGCACAGCCCAGCAAACAAACCGAACGGGTAAATTACGGCGACGATCACATATTATACAGGCACCGTTCTAAAACTGCAAAAAAAAAAAAAAATTTAACAGTGCCGCTGAATACACGTGGAAAGGAAAATAAGATTAGAATTAAGTCAAGAAATACAAAGTCCCACAGATCCCAGATGTCATCTTAACACAAAAAAAACTAAGGATGTTACAGAATTAAAACTCCGTTAGAGCGGCAGACTAGACTAGTCGAAAAGGCTGCGGCAACGATAAACGACAATAACGTACATTATTAGTCTGTAAGCCCATAGGAAGGATTCTAAACTCATCGCTATATCTTCATAGAAACATTACACCTGACGGCAGATCAGACTCGTCTAGTCGGCCTGGAAGGACTCAAACCTCAAGTAGTTATTGGTCTCGGTCTTTGATTCAGAAGCCATATTGTCATCACATACATGTTTACCACCCACAACTTCTGCTGGGAGGCTGTTCCACTTATCTATCACCCCCTGTGTAAAGGAAACTTCCTTACAATACACTTAAAACCTCTGGCACTCTCTCTCTTTTTACATTATTTCAGAGGAGGAAAATAGTCAAAAGGCCATAAACTTCCCTCCAGTATTTTGTTAAATCCACTTATGTTTTTCAAATAAGTAACTAAATATGTTGGCGCCTGCAAGACGTCCTTATTACTGACACGGTGATGGTAATAAGGGTAGAGGGGACACAGTAACCCCAGGGACCGGGTACAGCGCCCCTCACACGGCCTGTATATGTTAACACTACCGAAGCAGTTAGAAAGGCCCTGGTGCCGCTAAAGGCTGCGTAAAGAGGGGCCCTCTCTGGCGGAATGGGGGTACTTGCAAGCCCCGAGAGTGTAATTAAGGCCCAGAGGCCGTAAACGGTCCCCTGCCCTGTGTGGGGTGATATGTCTGGCCCCTACAGGCCGAAGTGCCGCCCCAGCTGCTCTCACCTGTCCGACTGGCTCCCAGGTTCAGGCCTGTTATTATCGGGGCCTCCGGCCTCCCCTCGCAGTCTCGTCTCCCCTGAGTTCGCGCAGGGCTCCCAGTGGCTGTCAGGCGGGGTGGGCGGGGTACGAGGAAGAAGCGGGGCTCAGCTCCGTGATGACGGGGATGTTGAAATAAAACCAACGTGCACCACGAACGGACAGCAGAGGAGGGGCGGAAGCGCGATGCTGTACAAGGGACGGGAAAAGCAGGAGCGCGGGCCTCGGAGGGTCCCAGATTGCAGCAGGCAGCTAAGAACCCTCGGGTGACAGAGATTACACTATCCCGGGAAAAGAAGGAGGAAAAAAAAACCCGAGAGAGACAGTCTAACTTCCTGCGCCCGCCGGAAGTCCCACCTCTCTGGCCTCCGTCTATTGGCCGTCGTCAAGGGGGTCTGGGGACGCAGCAGCCCTGTGCGCACTGCGCCTGCCCCTCCCGCTTCTTTCCTGACGTAGGGAACTGCCGCTGACGTCACGGGGAAGTCCGGCGGCGTTGGGTGGTGGGAGGATCCTGGCAGGTGATTTTGCTGCAGGCTCCCCCCTCCCTCTTATCACTCACCTCAACGCCTTGGCAACAAGTGACGCAGGAGGAGGGGTTAGTGGTATTGGAGTTTCAGGCAGATCCCTTAAAACACGGACGTTAAGCTGTTACGGTACCGTTTGAATTTTCACGCTCCGTGTTCTGTACCCCTCTATTTCAGTGCTCCGGTTTGGAAAGTTCCGTCCGGTAGCGGAAAGAATTAATTATTTGGTCATGTATAGCAATGTTAAGCTCCGAGGTTTGGTCTAAACATTAATGTTCAGCTCCATTAGGAAGCGCTGTCTGGGCCTGTTTAACGTGCAGGTAATTACTTGAGATTTCTCAATGTCTCCTCCAGGGCCGGTAAGCAGCATTGTAGGCCCTGGGCAAAGCAACGCACTGGGGCCCCTACCCGCTCCCTCAACATAGAAAGATGTATATGTAAGAAAGGGGTGGGGGGCTGCTTTGCGTTCAGGGCAAGCACAGGCAAATGGTCCAGAAGCAGGGTTGGCCCCACCATTGGTCCTGTTGGGCCTGCAGGTGAGGTGGCCTACTGGGAAATGTCCTCATATCCTGGTAGGACAGTCTGGCCGTGTTCTAGGGGCTGGCAATGGCTTTTAACATGAGGCCTCCAGGCAACTGCCCGGTGTGCCCATACATCAGGACTGAACTGATAGAACCAGCATAAAGAGACGGCTCAGACCTCGGGAAGCTTGTCGGTGTCGGCCCTTTATAATATATATTGAAGTGAAGGCGTAGAAACCGCAGCTTTTCTGCAAACTCTCCTATACTGAATAAAACGCACTGAGTTGGCTTGGCAGGAGAGCTGCAGTTGCATTTAACTGTCTTTAGGTTCCATTATGATTGGCCTACCCCAGTGAGCTTCTGCTTCGGCAACTGCTCAGCTGGCCCTCTGTAAAGCATAATTAAACCAGATTTTTGGAAAGCTGCCTTTTTGATTGAGCTATACATGATGCAGGGCCAGCTCAGCCCCTTTGGAAGTAAAACAATCACAGAACAGGTCCTTTATAATATTCTACACGAACCAGTAAATAAACTGTGATGTATTTGCGTCCCTGGCTCCCAGAAAATCAAATGGTCCGAGAAGGATATATTCATTTTGACAGCTGGATTCACGACCGGACCCTTCAGCAACCCATCCTCGGCTCTGACACACACCAGCCAAGCTACAGTGCCTTATCAATCAAAGATGGCATCTGCTCTGCAAGGCATGGGGGGGAGGGGGTACAATCTTTCTATAGCAGGAATAGTCACATTATGAAAAATACATGGCTCTTCCAAGAAGGGTTAGGGTACCATTGGTGGGTTCATATTTCCTAATGGATAAAGCAGTACCGTGCGTGAAAGAAGAAACGCGTATACCCACGGGCATTCGCTAAACTACTTTCCACATCCACACATATGTGTTATGGGTGATTGATTGCTTCCTCCTGCAATTTGTATGTATAAATAGTACATATTTGCTTTCTAATTGCGCTATTAGGTCTTTGTCATTGAGTGCAAGCTGTAAAAAAATCTCCAGAAACGAGAAGGGCAAGCTAATACGGGAGGAGATGTGATTTCACCATAGAGTATTCATCTTATTAAACCGACCATAGAGAAATTCTCTCGGAGTTATTCACAGCCTCCTCCCTGCCATCCACTAAACCCCTGACAATGGCTGCACCACCCATTCAAACAAGGCGAGGAGCGCTTCTAATTGTAATGAACGAGTCAGAGCGTTCTCACAAGTAATTGAACCCTTTCAAAGAAACTTGGTTAGATGGATGAGGGAATGGTTACACTGAAGGCGACGTTACTGAATGAATATCTAGCTGTAGCCAGTTAGGCATTTGCCCCTATGAATGGGATTCATTTGCTGAAGCCTTGTTTTTCATAACAGTTTTATACTTTTTGTCATGTTCTTAAATATGCATGGTCCAGGATCCGAGCATAGATATATGGAGTGCCTCTGTGTGCAGTTTTATCTGCCCTTGAGGTATTGAAATACAACCCAGCCATCATGTGCACTTTTATGCATATTATCGCTCAAGTCTGTCTTGGTGCCCCCCTCGCAAAAGATGGGGAGTCTACCTTTAAAAGGCAGATGGTTTTTCTACCATGGTTGAGGAGGGTCAGTAATGTGCATCGTAACATCAGACCATCATCCCCAGTCTGGCCTTGTCTCGTGTTCACGATAGCCTTATGCCACACGGGTTTGAAGTCTGTCACTGTGCTACCATTGCTGCTGGAAGGCTCTTCCACATACTTCCCACACCATTTAGTTTTGCGTTGTCCCCCCTACCATCCCAGGCGCACGTGTTACATTGTGTCTTTACTGCTTGTTGAAATCAGACTCACTTTATTAATTGTTGGGGCTTATGAATAAAAAGGATTTTAAGTTCAAAGATGGTCTTATCACCACAGCAACCAAAGGAAATGTCCAATCAGCAGTTGCTATGGTGATAAGACAACTTTTCCCGCACTGCCCCAGAATGACTTTTCACACATAACCACCAATATATGAAGCTGTCAGAGCTGATATATATATAATTGGACTGCTATGCTAAAATGTATTTGAACGGACAGACAGATTGAATCATAGCGGAATATATGTCAATTACAATATTAATTAACAAAAACACGTACTGACACCATTAACAGTAAGAATAAGTGATGATTGCCTACAAAGTGGGGTTTCAAAGCTTATTTCAAATGCCAATCACATTTACTGGGAAATAGAATAATGACTACTCAGTAAAACAGTTTACTATTGTTGCCATGGCAACATACTCATAGTGGATTCTCCAGGAATGTTTGTGAAAACACATTATTCTATTTCCCATTAATCACCATTAAATGTCCAGCTAGCCATGCTTTCACATATTCCCCTCTTTGTTTTAGTAGAATACCCCCCCCACCACAAACTGCCCCACTTAACGCAAGTTAAGGAACAATGTTTCAGACTGTTGCTCGTAGTGTTTTACAAGCAGATAGTACAAGGCCTGGACTAGGTTTGTGGAGGTCCATAGAACATCATTAAATTGTGCACCACTGACCCCATTAATTGTCCGCCATGAGCAATGTTGGTGTCTCCCCCTGTTCACAGGGCGAGCTAATGATAGCGATGGATAATAATAATGTTGCCAATAAATGTTATCTGTATGAACAAGATTTTCAGGATCATCCTGCTTGCCACTTCCAAGCACCTTTCAATCATAACTATAACATTCCTATTTTATTCACAAGCGCACAGGCTTTGTGTGAGTCAGCCGTAAAGTGTGAAAACCATCCCGGGAGAAAGAACTATTACTGCGGTTCTCAGACAGATGTGTTTATACAAGCATTAAAATATGATTGACCTGTATACGGCATCGATTGTATGTGTGAAAACTTTTGTGATAAATGCTGAAGATCAGAAATTGTGTATTCCGCATGGGTTCGAAGGTACACTGCAGTCATCATATGCACTTTAATACATACAACAGGTGCGTGGTTCCTTTAAATGTATGTGGCGTCCCCCTTACAAATTCATTGGGATCCTGTAAAATGCCCCCATATGCATTTGCCCTTTGTTAGGTTTCATACACATTTTTTAACTGTACCTATTTACCTTTAGGAGAAGCTGCAGCTCACAGCCTCCGCTGTGGTCCAGTTTTCGTGTCCCTTTTAAAGAGGTTAAACCTAATCGTTGCATACATGTAGAGAAATATGTCAGAAGCATCCTAAGAATGCCCTAGTTCCAGTAGCTTGTGTTCGCATACAAAACATGCCAACCGTGCATATTTACACGGGCAGGCCGAGAGAATGTGACACTTGGACACCAGAGGAATCCCGATACGCAAACACCTTCATTATGACGAGGCCTCGTAAAGCTCAGGACACGGCCTTTTCTCCGGTGTGCAAACATCTTCAAAAATCAACACATTTTGGGATGACGAAATATCTCACTAGACATTTTACTATTCCCTATGAAGAGACACAAAGGACATTTTATGCCCCTTTTGTTACTCACTTTGGGGTTTATTCACCAAAGGGCGAGTTTTGGTTCTAACTATGTGACGTCTCTTTACGGAATTAAGCTCCAACCCCAGTGAGCTTCTGCTGTAGAAAGGGCTTGGCTGGACCTTGATAAGGAATGGTGAAATTAGCAAGATTTCTTCAACTTCTCCTTACACATTGACTTATTTAACAGGACCACGTCAGCCCTTCTTGCTGGAAGAACTTGCCAGTTTCTAAAGAATAGCGAAGTGGAAGAGTTGAAACCACAAATTCTCCATAAAGCAAGTAGACACCTTTACGTTCTGCTTACTTCTAGGAGAGGCGCACTACGTTACGTTAATTACCTTTACTCAACGTGGAAGTTCTGTTTATTCTGCAGGATTCCTAAACTTCTCCAAAGTGTGGAAGGTGGGTTGGAGTTTGTGCCAAGAGCCAGTATGGCCCTGCAAGAAGCCGTGGCAAACCCTGCACCGCAGAGGTTACTGGGGCCTAAGTTATACCCTATTACCTGTGCCCCAATGTAGTGTTAGCCTGATATTAAGTGATCAAAGCATCAGGAATATTAAACCCAACAGCAATATTGTTAACTAAGGGTAAAGTTCCATTTATGCGTGGGGTACAATGTGCTCCTAAGTTCTAAAACACGGTATTTTTAATAACGTTATGTTACCGTGGCTTCCTCTATGCTTTATTGCTGAACATCTTAAGAAACTGCATTGTTTGACATCGATTTAACAATAAACATAAACCTGTTTTATTTACTGGAAAATTAACACCACGGCTACAAATTCCAGGAATGGCATCAGATCTTACACATCTTCCTCCCAATGGGCTTAATAAACTGGTTATAAATCTGTCTTTTGTAGTTTCACGTTTAATTGCAGTAATGTATGGAAGCCTTGGAAGTATTGTAAAGTAGTTTTCTGGGTATGCGGTGATAACAGAGGGTTAACAATGTGAATCAATTAATCTTCATTGTCAACATATATTATGTGTTTTCAGGGAAACTGTAACATGTTTCTGGTAAGGGGCCAAATAATAAAAACTTGCTACGCAAAATGATATATATTGTAAATATTACAATGTAAATACATGAAACAAATTACCGTATGTACTGATTACTTTTGGAGGCCAAAGGACGTAAGACTGTGTGATGACACTGCCAACTGATGATGTCATGATATAACATCCCTCCCAATGGTTTAACTGGCCAGAGGGGCTCTGTGAGTTTAGAGGGTGTAGTCGGAGGCATGGATGTTTGGTGTGAACTACCAAGACTTATATGTAACATGATTACTTATTGATAGCCGAGTATTTAATTGAGTAAGGCATTTAGAAGACCAAGAATGTATTTTTATTTACTTCAATTTTAATTATGAAGGGCTGAACCCAGTGAGCTTCTCCATCAAGAAGCAAACCAATGTGATCGAAATCAGCACACCAGTTGATCGCCTCGTAAACACTTTTAAAACGGGCGTCCGCCGCCATACAAAGTATGGCGGATGTTGACGTCCCGGGGAGGGGCCAGAGATTTCCGTGACGTGCCCGGACCGGCAATTGTCATCAAGGGGTTAACTGCAGTCCAGGGGGTAATATAGGAAAATCAAAACATGATTTGGAAGGGGGAAAAAAGTGGGATCCTAGATCCAAAACAAATCTGTAGACTGCTTGGGGTAAGACATTATATACCAGCCCTAGCATTCTCCAAACCCAGGGCTAATCGGACGAAGGCAAATAAGTGTTCTCTGGTCCTTTTAAGGGAGGAATCTGGAAAAACGGTGAACATCTTGGCAGATATTGCGGTCGCAAAACAAATAAAAACCAACATTATGGGTTTTAGATGCTGTGAAGAGACATATTGAGAAATAACTTCATTTTGATTTTCTTTTAATAAAAGTATTGAAACTCCGAACGCTAGAACGCTAGAAAGCTCCAATAATAATTTTAAATTGGGGCTGGAAAAAGTTAATTTCTTTTTCCAATTTTGCCTCTGGCAGTTAGTTTTGAAAGCGAAGAGCATTCCACAGAGATGGCCGATTCTCCGTGGCAAGAGCGCAGGGAAGTCCAGCTCAGAGACCATAACATGTTCCGTCTCCAGGCTGAGGAGACATCATAGAGACGGCGAACCCTGCAGGAGACGGTAACCGCAATGTTACTTACTAAAGTATACAGATATAGGAAGTTATTTTTGTTACATTGTTATATCGCGTGATAAGCGTTACTGCGTTACTATAAGCGTTATTTTGTAGCTTTTGGGGAGGAGGAGCAGTTTGAGGCCAGTATTTCACTTGCCTTCCAAGTTGATTCTTGTGTGTCTGGAAAGAATTCAGCATCTGGACGTCTTATGCCCTGACAGTATATCGACAGCGGCTCAGAAGGTGAACCTACGACAGGAGAAGCCAACAGGCAATGGTCCAGGTGGTTTTGGAGCAATGATTCCACATTGCTGAGATGGAAACATACTATTTGGCAGCAGATAAGACCCAATCTGCTCTGCCTGTTTCTCCCCTTACTGTATTAACCTCTACCACTTCTGCTGGAAAGTCTTTCCACTGATCTACCACCTCTACCTTCTCAGTAAGGTACAGGAAGGAGCCTCCTGGCTCCAGCTCCACAGGTGATGTCTACCATCTCTGGAAGACACTGTAGGTCTGTCTGACTTCGAGGGACCCTCTTATCTGCAGGGCAATTATTTAATTATTAAGGACCAAAGACACTTAGCCATTCCCGATTTCGTTGCAGCTGAGTTGGGGACGTTCTAGACGGGGTCTTGGCTGATGCAGAGGGTCCCTTCCACACACTGTCATATAGGCATATAGATGCTCTTAATATTGTAAGGGGCTTCTTTAGTATTTCACCTCTACCATTAAGTTGTATCACATATTACCTAATATTTGTTTACTATTTTTTTTACATGATTATACATGGATATTTTATTTGAATACCAATTGGAGTATCCTTTTATATAATATCTGGTGTTATCCCTCCCCGGGGACTTCATTCCACTGGAAGAAAATAAACAAAATAACTAAACAATGAAACCGTGAGACTTCAGGGAAAGGGTTCTTATTATCACTCACCATACAGCGTTCACATCCCAGGAGAAGACACCGGACTTCCCAAGGCTCTGAACAGCATAACATCTGGGAGGTGAATCCATACGGCACCTGTTCCTGTACGCGCCATTCAACCAATTTCCCCTTATACCTTTCCTAATACCAAAAAACCACCCAACCTACACCTTTCTTCTCCATGAGACTGAACTTCAAACCTCCGTACAGAGACAAGGAAGACGGAGGGAACCCCGTAGAGCATGAAACACACGGAAGTGTTTTTACTTCTACCAGAAAATCATCCTTTTAGTTTCCACTAAACAGCGGAGGAACGCGCCCGCGATGAAAGATGCTCAGGACTAAACTTCAAACCGCTGTCCCAAAGCAACCTCTTCCAGAGAAGTGAATGGTAGTGTGTGTGTTTAATGTATTTGTGTGTATAATATTATATATATGTGCGTGTGTGTATATATATATATTATGTTTGTTTCAGGGAATTAATACACTTGTATAAAAATTCAATTATAACATTCTTTAATAAATCTTCCTTTTATTTTATTAAGCTGCACCCCGTCATCAGCTCACATTCTATATTTGGTTTAATATTGACGTATAAGTCACCTGAACAGGTAAACTCTTATACTAATAGCTCTACTTTTATTTTCTGAAAGCAAGTCTGAAAGCAATTTTTTTTGTTGTTTAAAAGGAGGACGCCGGCCAACTGCGACATCCCAGATGTTATTGAGCTGAGCCTTCCTGGCTGGCAGAGAATAATACGACATCAACATAGTTTAACAGCTATAGTGCAACAAGCTGTCTGCCTCTGAATGTACACTTTGGTTTTGGGGTCACTTGGCTGTTTTTATAGAAAACAAAAAGGAAATTTCTGGCTGTAACATAATTGCAAAACGTTTTTCTAACCATCAATTAGCCCTTTAAACTTAAACTCGGATCAGCAAACACAATGTGCCATTGGAACACAGGAGTTATGGGAGTGATAAAGGACCTTTGGAACAGAGGAGTGATGGGAGTGATAAAGGGCCACTGGAACACAGGAGTGATGGGAGTGATAAAGGGCCATTGGAACACAGGAGTGATGGGAGTGAGAAAGGACCTTTGGAACAGAGGAGTGATGGGAGTGATAAAGGGCCATTAGAACACAGGAGTGATGGGAGTGATAAAAGGCCATTGGAACACAGGAGTGATGGGAGTGATAAAGGACCTTTGGAACAGAGGAGTGATGGGAGTGATAAAGGGCCACTGGAACACAGGAGTGATGGGAGTGATAAAGGGCCATTGGAACACAGGAGTGATGGGAGTGAGAAAGGACCTTTGGAACAGAGGAGTGATGGGAGTGATAAAGGGCCATTAGAACACAGGAGTGATGGGAGTGATAAAGGGCCATTGGAACACAGGAGTGATGGGAGTGATAAAGGGCCATTGGAACACAGGAGTGATAAAGGGCCACTGGAACACAGGAGTGATGGGAGTGATAAAGGGCCATTGGAACACAGGAGTGATGGGAGTGAGAAAGGACCTTTGGAACAGAGGAGTGATGGGAGTGATAAAGGGCCATTAGAACACAGGAGTGATGGGAGTGATAAAGGGCCATTGGAACACAGGAGTGATAAAGGGCCATTGGAACACAGGAGTGATGGGAGTGATAAAGGGCCATTGGAACACAGGAGTGATGGGAGTGATAAAGGGCCTCTGTATGTCTATGAAGAGATTCCATTAAAAATCAGCTGTTTCCAGCTACAATAGTCATTTACATCATAAAATGAATGGATGGCTGCAAATAAAGAGACAGATTTTATTTGTAATAAAACACAGTTCTGCCAAGAGAACCCGGGAGAACAACCTGCGTTTCTGAAAAAGGTGCTTTGAATTGTCCTTTTCTCCATCACTTATATGAAACAATACAATAAAAGCGGGGTTCCCTGTGACAAGTATAGATTCGCGTTATCTCACTTTACATGTTTGTGGTTTTAGGGCATTTGCTGAGATTTTGGTAGGTCAAAGGCTTCTGCTTATACCCGCATGGGGGTTATTTTAACTATATCTATTCCTGGACTTTTGAGTAGCAAGCTGTGGGGCAGATGTGGATAACTGGCGGCAGGATGTCAAATAAAAGGAAATAAAAACAAAAAAATGCATTTTTCTGAATCATAGTTTTTATTAAATATAAAAAATAGTTTACATGTGAATTAATATTTTAATCTTATAATCAAGCAAATATGGTATATACGTGTGTTTGTAAGCTTGTGTGTGTATGGGCAGGTGTGTGTGTGAGAGCAGTGTAGATGTGTGTATGTTTATGGGCAGGTGTGTGTTTTATTCATGTATAGAAATGCAAGCAACCCTTAACAAGCAACAACACGGAGGCAGTCTGCCCACAATAGCTATGGCGGGGCTCCTCCAGCCTCCGCCTCCTTCCGGCTTGACACTTCCTGTCAGTGAGCGCTTCCTTTAGCTCTCACGCTTTCCGTTCGGAGCTGGGGCCGGGACACCGAGGGCTGCAGCCATGGCGCTTTATAACTTCAAGAAGATTATGATGGTCCCGTCCGCGAAGGTACGGCGGGGCAGAGCGTCTTCCTGCCCCATGTCAGGGTGTTTGTACCTCGCCGGCGGGGGGCAGAACACGGGTTTAAAGTCAGGGCAGGAGGCACACGTGGAAAGGAGTGATCGCAGGCTGAACATGGCTTCCCGGCCCAGCCAGTCCCTATTACCAGTGAATACAGCCCCGCGCCATACGTATCAATGCAGAATGTGACTGGTGTTCGATAACTTGCATTATATGTATATACATATATACACGCATATTTTATATGTGTGTGTATATATATATATATATATATATATATATATACACTACCATTATATAGTCCCTCCTTCCCCAATTATTTTTATTAAACCCTATATAGGTCAAATCATTTTGGGACCTTTAGTACATTTTCTGTTGCTCCTTGTCTGGACATTCTTCAAATTTCTGGCTAAGGCCACGGCGCTCAAAATAAAATATAAAGTATTTGTTAAATACCATCTTGTAATTTTTCTGCATGTTATTTAGTGATGATCGCTGTTGTATTTTCAACATATTTTTTGTCCATCATCTCTAGCTTATGCGTAAGGAGCGTTCCCTTTTCTTGCTGTTCTTGAAGCGTAGGGGTTAATAAGTATCCTCCTTTAGAGGCTTGTAATGTGATGACACTGTAACCAGCGCCAAGGTTCATACAATGTAACTTATGTTTTACCCACAAGACATTTAAACCCTTTCTGTAGCAAATTCTCTATTTCTTCTTAAGCTGGTTTGTTCATTATTATTATTATTATTATTATTAGCTTTAAGAAGGGAGCTTATTGGTGACTTATATAGCAGATCAGCCCCTTCCGGCCTGTCTAGTTGCCTGTCGACTGATGTTAATCAGTTGTTGGTCTTGTCTTAGATTTAGGATCTATATGCGTCCCATGCATGTTTAAATCCCCTTGCTGTATTACTCTACCACTTCTTCTGAGGGGCAGTTCCACATACCAACCACTTGCTCAGATTCAGATTTTCCAGCTCCTTTTACTGAGCAATGATCAGTGAATAGTCTTACCAAAAGCCATGCCTGCCAAGCTGTATAAATCCATTTCATCACGCTATTGATGCTTGATTTCTCTTTATAAGCGCACTTTGCTGCCGTTTACTGCTTTCTCAGCGGCTGCATTGGGCCAAAGTATTGTAAATGCCGCTGGTTGGCTGGCAGCTGCTGTCTATAGGGTTTGCCCATTTTTCTATACATGCTGCATAATGCGGGTTCGTATAGGGAGTTTAAAACACTGAGTGGGGGTTTCTACGTGCTTTTTTTCTGTTGTAACCAAATAGTGGCTTTTCTTTATCCGCAGGACTTCATAGATCTAACCCTGTCGAAGACCCAGAGAAAGACGCCAACGGTGATCCACAAGCATTACCAGATCCATCGCATTCGGCAGTTTTATATGAGAAAAGTCAAATACACTCAGCAGAATTACCACGACAGGCTGTCTCAGATCCTCACCGATTTCCCCAAACTAGATGTAAGTAACTTGTGCTTGATAACACCTTAAAAGCGGGTATTTAAGGAATTCTTCTTAACGTTTACAAAGGGTTAAAGCCTGCGGTGCATTTAAATAACGTAATGTTTGCTAGAATTGTATATAATATTCTTTAAAATGGAAACTGAGCTAAAAGTTATTAGCTGGTGGGGAATTGATCTGTTGATTATTTATTTGAAATATGTGCGTTTCTATTTCCAGGATGTGCATCCGTTTTATGCCGACTTAATGAACGTCCTTTACGACAAAGACCATTACAAACTGGCCCTGGGTCAGATCAATATTGCCAAGAACCTCGTGGACAAGTAAGACCCTTCTGTTTTATGGCACTTTTTTTTTTTTTTTTTTTATTATAATATGTTCTGCGACCCCCCGGCCGGTTGCTTACGTGCCTTCGCTCTGTTTCAGCGTCGCCAAGGATTATGTGAGACTCATGAAATACGGCGATTCCTTATACCGCTGCAAACAGCTAAAGAGAGCGGCTCTGGGGCGCATGTGCACCATCATCAAGAGACAGAAGCAGAGTCTGGAGTATCTAGAGCAAGGTATCGCGCAGATCTATATGTAATTTACATGGGTTTATTCAGGTTGTAAAATGTAGGAATTTTGGAAATAAAATGCCTATTTTTTTTCCCCGTTTTGATCTATCTCTTTTTTTTTTTCTTTTCTACAACCAGTACGACAGCATCTGTCTCGTCTGCCCACCATCGATCCAAACACAAGGACCTTGCTTCTCTGCGGTTATCCAAATGTTGGCAAATCCAGCTTCATTAACAAGGTTTGTTCTTGTTCTGGTTTGTTTTTTTCCCATAAAAATCCCAAAAGAAAAGCTATAAAATATATTTTTATGTATATGGGAAGAGTGCTGGCAGGGCTCGCTTTCTTTGTGACCGGGCGGAAAGTTAACGGACTTGTCTCTTCTATTTGTAGGTGACCAGAGCGGACGTGGAGGTTCAGCCGTACGCTTTTACCACAAAGTCTCTGTTTGTTGGACACATGGATTATAAATATCTGCGCTGGCAGGTTAGTATTCTCAATGTTGTTCGAAGTTTGTGGGATTCACACTTAAAGCCACTTTACAACTGGTAATGTGACTTACACCTCTGAGTGGCTTATTTATTTACTGGCAATTAAACAAAAGGTAGCGATAAAGTTTGGCTACTTTGTTTGCCGTCTGTTTAGTTGCCCTAGTTCCTACCTCCCAAAAATGGCGGTTACCAAGGAGCATTATTTTACTGAGCTTGGCTGGTAATGATGGCTGAGTTGTCTGTTATGTGTATATTACCAATCATGGTGGCCAGGCGCAGACTGGCGATGTGGCATCATTCATTGACAGAACAACCGAGGGCCAAACACGGCAGCTCTGATTATGGACTCGTCTTTAGTATTGGGTTGGGATTTTTGGGATTATCCTCACTGCCACATGACTCGGTTATTTAGGGTGCTGAGGCAACTTTTTAAAATTCCAGGTAGTCGACACGCCTGGTATCCTGGACCACCCGCTGGAGGAGCGGAATACCATCGAGATGCAGGCCATCACTGCCCTGGCTCACCTCCGTGCCGCGGTGTTATACGTTATGGACGTCTCTGAGCAGTGTGGGCACTCTCTGGAGGAGCAGCTGGAGCTCTTCAACAACATCCGTCCCCTCTTTTCAAACAAAGTAAGCGGTCCCTGGAAAAAAAAATAATCATGCTTTCTACGTGTTTAGTAAACAATTGTGATTTATATATTTATTTCTTTTTAGCCGTTAATCGTTGTGGTGAATAAATGTGACGTTAAGAGGCTTTCTGAACTCTCGGAAGAACAGCAGGTAAGAACCCTTCACAGCCTCTGCAGCTAGAGCGCTATCTGGATTCACCAAGCCTTTTCACTGCATCTAAATTCAACCTTAATGTCCTTAGAACCCCCTTTATACATGTAACCAATATTTCTTAGGAGTAAAAGGATGGGGGGGGGGGGATAAACTCAGATGTCTTCTACAAGTTAGGTTCCTATAACTGAAGAAAAATGACATCCCTTTGTGCCTTTTATTAACTATTTTTTCTAATTCTCTTCTCAGCAAATCTTCAAAGACCTGGAGAGTGAAGGCTTGCCGGTGATTGAAACCAGCACTCTTACAGAAGAAGGTGTGATCCAAGTTAAAACCGAGGTTTGTTTCATAGCTTTATGCCTTTCCCATGCATGTTTGAATTCTCTCTCGTTGAAGTCGCCTTTGCCTCTTCTGCTGTGAGGCTGCTCCAGTTACCTACCACCCTCTCAGTAAAGTAAAACGTCTTTATATTGCATCTGAGCCTCTGACTTTTTCTGCAAACCATTTTTGTAGCACTTCTCTGAACCCTTTCCAGAGATCTTATGTGTAATACTTTTGAGATCTGGTATATAATTTTTGGGGGTGTTTCTCCTTTATAGGCCTGTGACAGGCTTTTAGCTCATCGCGTTGAAACCAAAATGAAAGGAAACAAGGTGAATGATGTCCTGAACAGGCTGCACCTGGCTGTACCAGCTAAACGAGATCAAAAGGTGAGATTTTCATCTCGGTGATTACAATAGGTTGTTTTTTTAATGGACTCATCTCCTAAAAATTTTGCTGCTTGGTATCTTGATATTCTTGGGGGTCTTTTTCAGGAGAGGCCGCCTTTCATCCCAGAGGGTGCTTTGACAAGAAAGAAGCGAATGGAAACCGATGCTCCAAAGAAGAAGCTGGTGAGTCGCTCGTGGAAATAGTCGCGTGTTTAAGAATTGATCGCGTAGAATAGAGAACATCTCTGACTCTTCTCTTTCATTGATAATTTATTCCTATGCAGGAAAGGGACCTGGAGGTAGAAATGGGTGACGATTACATCTTGGATCTTCAGAGTAAGTACACCGTTCCAGTTACTGCATTCTTTTTACATTTCCACCTGTCCGTGTTTCATTTATTGTATTTGAAATATGTTTAAATATAAGATCGGTGGGATTTGTGATTAAAATGAATCTTTAGCTATACTCCATGCCAGACATGTACATGTATGATCTCTTGGTGCAGATCCGTCTAATGATCGGCTGACCCGTTTATTTTTAACGGTGATCCTACAAAACCTAGTTATTACTATAGAACCTTAATGCATTTTATTTGTGAATGAACTATCAATGCTGTTCAGAAAGTGATCATGAATGTATATATTTTTGAAGAATACTGGGATATCATGAACTCGAGTGAAAAATATGACAAGATACCAGAAGTCTGGCAGGGCCACAACATTGCTGATTATATCGATCCCGACATCATGAAAGTAAGTCCAGAAGTTACGTTAGAAAAGCTCTCTATGTGCTTATCCAGCGACTTTATGCTTTTAAATAGTGGGAAATTGACGTTTCTTAAAATTAACTGAAACTCTTTCCCCTTAAGAAACTGGAAGAATTGGAGAAAGAGGAGGAACTGAAGGAAGCCGCTGGTGAATATGATAGCGAAATAGAAAGCGAGGATGAAGAAATGACAGAGATCAGGGAGCTGGCTCAGCAGATCCGAGAGAAGAAAAGACTGAAGGTCCTCGCATCAAAGGAAAAAGATACACACAGGCCGCATCTTCCCAGAACAGCGAAAAGGGCAAGTGTTAATGGCAGATATGGGGCGCAGGTTTATTACCCACACGCCACGTGCTGGGAGTTTAGTGGATTGGTTTGGGAGTGTACCGGGAGTAGGTGTCTTGGAGTGAGTGTAGATGGTCTGTGTATTGGTATAATTCTAATGGTCTTTCCATGTCGTCTCTACAGGTTCAGCGCAAGACATTGGAGAAAGAGATGGGTGAACTTGGGCTCGATATGACTGATAAGGAAGAGGTAAAAACATCTTTCCGTTAATGTTCTTAGCATTGAAAGTTCTTTGCATTAATGAAAATGACCAGTTTACTCTTCCATTGTCAGAGCACCGTTTTGTAATATAATTAAATACAATGTGATGCTGGGGGTGACATGTACATTTTTACGTATATATTACTGATAACAATGTTCTCTTTAGACTCACTATGCAACCCAAGCCAGATCAAGGAGTTTGCAAAGAAAGCGCAAGCGTGACGAGTCCGAGCCTCCAACGTCCGTCACTCGCAGCCGCAGCAACTCCAGGACTCCGCGGGACCAGTCTGGAGTCCGTGATGTCAAGGTCTGTGTTCTTCTCTATTGTTTGCACACAACAGTTATATTACCGTATTTGCTCGATTATAAGACGAGGTTTTTTTCAGAGCAAATGCTCTGAAAAATACCCCTCGTCTTCTAATCGGGGTCGTCTTCTAATCAGACCTCAAATAGAGTCTGATTAGGAGACTAAGATCCAGATCCCCCGCACCGCTGCAGGGGACCTGGATCCTCCTGTCTCACCCCCCCCATCATACACACTTACCGGTGCTTCCTGCTGTATTGCCGGGGCAGCGGGTTGACGTCTACACGATCCGCGTAGACAACGTCCGCTGCAGCCGGAAGGAGGTGTGGCTAGCAGCGGGGGTTGTCTGCGTCCGTCGCGTAGACCTTCCCCGACTGTCAGAGAAAGTATACGCGACGGACGCATACAAACCCCCGCTGCCAACTCCACCTCCTTCCGGCTGCAGCAGAAGGCGACGTCAACCCACTGCCCCGGCTGGAAGCACCGGTAAGAGAGGGGAGAGAGGAGAGGGGAGGGGGGGGAGAGAGTGTGTGTGTGTGTGTTAGTTAAATGGGGGCATAGGGCATTTCTGGAGTGGCGTTAAGGGGGCATTTAATAGAGCACTCTGCCTCCTGAAATGCCTTATACCTCCCTATATGCCACTCTGCCCCATAATATGCCTTTTAACCCCCTAAATGCCAGAGTGGCATATAGGGGTATAAGGCATTTCTGGAGGCAGAGTGCTCTATACAATGCCTTTTAACTCCCTTAATGCCACTCTGCCTCCTGAAATGCCTTATACCTCCCTATATGCCACTCTGCCCCATAATATGCATTTTAACCCCCTAAATGCCAGAATGGGATATAGGGGTATAAGGCATTTCTGGAGGCAGAGTGGCATATAGGGGGTCAAAAGGCATACCATGGGGCACAGTGGCATATAGAGGGTTAAAAGGCATATCATGGGCCACAGTGCCATATTGGTGTGGCAAGCCTGGGGGCAGATGTGCGTAACTGGGGGACAGGCTGGAAAATACAAGAAATAAAAACAAAAAAAATATTTTTCTCAATCATAGCTTTTATTAAAAAAAATAGTTTACATGAATTAACATTTACTGGTAAAACTTTTTTCCTTTAGGGTCGTCTTATATTCAGGCTTTTTCTTTTTTCCTAAGTTAATATTCAGATTTTGGGGGGTCGTCTTATAATCAGGGTCGTCTTATAATCGAGCAAATACGGTATTAGCTGAACAATGCACGTACCCACCAACCTTTAAAAATGTCAAACTGTATTTCACCTCTGTTGTCCGATTCCCCTTTGGATTTGTAAATCCTCCTTTATCTTTGATCATCGCTGGACCGCATGGTTCACCAAGTGTCAGTCGTGAAGTTTGAATAGCTACAGCAGCTGTTCCTAGTCTGTATGTCTGGGGAGTTATGTGGGTAGCAAGCCTGGATATATTAACCCCTAGAGTTCAGCCTATTTAATTTTTCCCTTATATTTGACCGTAAACTCTACAGGGCAGGGACTACTGTACTTTTGATGGCATTTACTGGCCTTCCACTTGTAAAGCGTTGAATAAACTTGTCAACACTCATTAAGTATACACATGTATTTGAGTCAGGACAATGAAATTCTATATGATATTTAAGGATGTGGAACCCCCGGTTATCTGTACAATTAGGGTTTACTGCCGAGTGAGCCCAGGCATTGCACGGGTACCGTTAGGATCTCTGCAATCGTTGAGTTACAATCAGTTTGTTTTTTTCTCTCTCCTGTATAATAGATGGCTAAGAAAGCCAAGGCAATCATGAAAAAGTCCCAGAGGAAAATGAATCGCCTGGGCAAGAAGGGCGAAGCGGACAGACACGTGTTCGATCTGAAACCCAAGCATTTATTGGCCGGCAAAAGGAAATCTGGCAAGACAGATAGAAGATAAAGCTCTCCGTGCAACAAGGAGTCCTCTCGTTCCGCAGCTCCAAAGGACTGGTCTACAGAATCTCTCAAACCAAGGGTTCCAGCTTCTATCTGTCACCTCGCGCCACCCAACCACAAACTCTGTATACGCTGGAGGTTAACGGACTGTTTAATGAAAGATCGGTTTACTGTGATTTGCAGAATTTATAGGTCGGTTCTCGTAGCGCTACGTGCGGCGAAATATTAATTTGAGAACTGATAAAAATCCTTTCTATTTATCTCAGCTATTGAAAGGCAGGCTTTATTTTTACATAGAATCGTGTAACATGCCGGAGTCCACGCAAGGTACATGCCTCTGAAGCGGTCCTTTTAAGAAATAAATATGCAACATCTGTTGGTATTTATTTAATGAACTTGTCTAATTCTTTTCTGATGCTCTCATGGCACTACTTTTTGGTAGCATTAATACATAGTTTGTAATACCAAACAACTGGTACAGGAGGGACGGATACAGGGTGGTTGTGAAACTACAACACCTATGGTATGGGCCGCCAACAGCCTATGATGTCTGAAACCAGGTAGAAAACATAGATTATGTAAACTTTGTTAAATTGATGACTTGTCATTTTTGACGAACTGTGAGGTCTTACTCCTAAAACAGAATGTCTGCGTTGCAATTTTGTTTCTGCCGTTTCAGACCAAACATGCAGCCATATACACTATATGACCAAAAGTATATAGACACGCGCTCACCCTACCTCTATGAGCTTGTTAGACATCCCATTAAAAGCCATGAGCATTAATATTAATATCTAATTGCTCTCTCTCCCTCTCTCCCTCGGGGTCTAATAGCCTCCACTCTTTTGGGAAAACATTTGTGAGGTCAGGCACTGGATGTTGGATGAAGAATCATGACTTCTCATTCCAATTCACCCCAAAGTTGTTCAATAGTTCCTCCACACCAACTCCTCCAGCCTGGCTCAGACCACAGAGCACTCACTACAGCTCCTGATTTGTACGCGAGCCATCATTAGGACAACGGACAGACTGGCCTTATGTTGAGATGTTTGGTTTCTCTGCATGTGAGATTAGCCGGATGTAATGTTTTGGGGCATCTGCTGGGGGAGTCCCTGGTGCGGTTCTCTCTCCAAAGCAAGAGATAAGTGCACATCCACCAAATACTGTTTAAAAACACCTGAGACATTAATATTGGGGATCCCGTCGCACTATGCGGCTGGATATTGCTTCGCCCGCCACTACATCAAAGTACCCCACGTTTGGCGAGTTCAAATTTTTTCAGGCTATATTGCTTACCAATCAGCTGAATCAGTGGGACCCCCTGCATTTTAACCCAAAGAGACTCATGGAATGCAAAGCCTTTTCTGGACACCATTCATGGGGTATCAAAGTGGCAGAACCCCCAATTATACACAACAAAAGGAACATCCTAAAAAGCGCAACGATTCACGCTCTAGGGTGCTGCTGAAATGACCAACGTGTACACAAAACAAAGCTGGAGAGTAGAGGGCGCCCAGCAAGTACTATTTATTTAGCTCTGTACCTTTGAATAGCATTTGCTGGGTGTGATCTTATCTCTTGCGTTGCGTATGCAGCCTCAGCCCATTATGCCTTTGGTTTGGGATTAGAGGCCGTTGTGTATTATACGGTCAGAGCTTTCAATGCAACGTATGAGTATAAAACTCAGAAGGTGAATTCAAAGTGGCACTGGATCATACAGGGAGAGGGGCAAAGGAGGCTTTGAGGTTTAATGATGGGTAGAAGGATGAACAGCGAATACCTGCTCTGAAACTGTAATCAAATATTTATATCAATTTGAAGAGTATGAATGTTTGTGACATTATTATACTGCAGCCAGTATCTTAAATAAACAACCCCATCTTTTTATTATAATAACCGCTTCCTTTCTGACTTTTAGCATCTCACTTTTTCCTCCAGACACCAGTCCCATCAAACAACCCTAACCTGACCCACAGGCTGATGCCCACCTTTTATACCCACTGTGGTGAGATTTTATAGAGATGCAAAGTTTTCCACCTAAACATCAGTAATTGAGAAAAAAACAGGGCAAAATTACTTTATTAAAATTAACACATTTATAGAACATACACCTTTCAGATCAGATTTCTACAAAAAACAAATAGGAAATTATGAGAATTGCCCTTTACATTAACCCTTTACCTCTCACTATCATCCAGAATTTACTATAGGTGGAAATGTGCAGCCCCCACGCTATCTAAAGGTTTCCTCACAGTTTTTTTTAAAGTCAAAACACTGTTAGTTTACCAGCAGCTGATCAGAGGACCTTCGCCACTTGTCGGCTGCTTCTGGCCAAACTCTATGGACTACTTTATAAGAATACTAAGATCCAAGCAACGGTCTTCCCGTAAAACATCATTCTCACATCAAAAGCACCGGCTTCCAAAATGCTGGAGTAATTGATTCTTTTTTTCCCGCTAGCAAACAGGATTTTAGAAGATATGTTAGCTTCATTAAAACTAAAATTAAGTATAGGGACAGGACTGCGGTAAATTAATAACAACCCACAAGCGAGTGCCAGCAAAGATATAGGAAGGAAAGTTTTATTGGACGTTGCTGAAGATCTATTATCACGCTGATGTATTAGCTTCATCATAATCACGCTGCCTTCTCGGTGGAAGTGCCACACGAGTCCCACACAAAAATATAAATAAGACTATTATATTCTATTTATCCCATTGATTACACATTTTTTAATGCTCAACACAGAATTATTTCCTTAAGCAGCAACTATTATGTTAGTTTAAGAATTCACTAACATGACTATGAAGGTTGAATTCATTTCCTAATCCACATTAGAGCATCTCACTGCGCAGGAGGACGGACAGAGGTTTGCTCTTGTCCGTCTTACATTCTGTGAATCTTGTCGTGACTCTCAAACGGTTTGAGATTGTCGAGATTATCCCACCACTGATAGAGGAAAGTGTCTGCAATGAGCCGGAACCACGGGGTGATCTGAACCTCCCCGCGCGTCCCCCTTTCCAACAAGTTCTTGAGTTCTTCTTTGGACACGTAGCAGTGGCTCTTGATTTCGTTGGGGTCCGGGTTCAACGTTACGTCCTTCTGCACAAACAAGATGTAATCTATTTCATGTTCCCCCCAGATTCCATTCGACTGAGCTTTATAGTGAATTCTGGTTAAATACTTCAGCTCATCTGGCGTTATCTGTAAATAAAAGCACAAAATAAAATATTAAGTCTAATTATACCCAAGTTTTATAACAAACCTCAACTTCCAGAAAATAAACACATTTAATGTGGTCCATTTCTGCACCAACCAATTGTCATAACCACTTCAGATTTCATCCAGGCTATAAATTAGAATTAAATAATAATATAAAAAAACTATTAAATGTTTTTTTTTTTCAATTATACAATTATGTGAATTACAACTTAGTCTATTCTTTGATGGAGATCAGGTAGGCTACAAAAAAAACATAAAAGAACTTTTATACTGAAGGAAAAAATATCTTCAATGAGTATTTTTAGGCACAGGCTTATCCATTAGGAGATGCCAGAGATTATCTGTTCCAGTTAACGTCCAACAGAGCAGCTCAGTTACGTGTGGCAGCCTCTCGCCGGCCGTGGCAGCTCAGACACCTTCCAGAAAGCCAAAATAAAATTAAAAACGCAGCATAGAACTTATCCAACAACAGATCAGATGTGGGGCAGAAAATCTATATCTACCTGGATTCCACTTTGACGACAGTCTCTTCCAAGGGGGAAAAAAGTGAAGAAGAAAAAAAAAAGTATATATACATCTCTATAAAAAGAACATTTTGTGAATCGCGATGATCACATCCGTGCTACTCAGTCGATGCATTACTTTATACAGACCCTCTGACGCATGTACGAGCCCCACCTGATCCAGCGGGATCCCCAGCTCCGCTTTCATGCGCCTTTGTGCTGCTCGCCTCACTCCTATGGCGTCCCGCTCCTCTGTTTCATCCGGTGTATTCAGGGGATGGCTGCAGCAGGTGTTTGTAAAACAATCTAAGGACAAGACCAGACAAACGAGACATAAAAGTTAGTAAGTGACCCATGGCTCATACATGCACTTTCTATACTAAAGTGAAAAACCTCTCTTTTCACAACACTTTTTATTTTACGGATCTTTTCCAAGATGGACTCCTTACTTAAAAGTATATCAGGGTAATTGAAAGGGGCAATTCTCTTCTCTGAAATTAGCATCACTGCACAAACACAGCAGATGTGAGTACAAGGAATCAACTTATTAGATCTGTATTCTATTGACAAAATATTTCTACTTTATATAAACAGAAGAATACACCATCGGATACTATTTCTGCTTTGGTGCATTTTACCCAAACCACTTGACTTGATGTCACGGCGTGCGCAGAACTGACCTGGAAATGTGATTTTTGCATCTGATCTCTGCTGGAGTAACAGTTTATTTTCACTGTTAAACAAAAAGACGCTGAACGCTCTGTGCAGCAAACCTGTAATACAAAGCGACACATGAATCAACTGCAGACGGCAAGGCGACGATACATTTTATTAAATATAGCAAAAAGGCTGCAACAAGTATTTAACGTTCCCTGAAAACATTATTCAGTTTGTTACTATAGCAGGACAGATTCTGAACATAGAACTTTGATACATTTCTGGCTCAACGCAGGCTCGGCACTGAATTTGAAACACAAAGAACCATCAGATCGATCATTTGGGGAGACCAAAGTAGGTTTTCAGCATGATCACACTATTCGCTGAGGACTGTATACATAATAACTTATTACATATAAAACTATTTGCAAAGAGGCTATCTGGACCCCAAGCTTCACATCAAGGCAAGAAGGCGCTCACCTTTGTCAATGTTTTCATTCAAGTGGCAGTTTTTCTTGGTATCCGCGCCGATTTTCTTGTCATCGTCATTAATAAGGATGCACATCTCCGAGAGCAGCTGCACCTGCTGCGTGTCCAGCGAATCTGTATTTATTTCAGGCATCGTTGTAAGTTTTCTCAAACTAGGAGACACAAAAACAAATGCAAGAATAAGACCACAGCAAATGTACATTTATGTAAAAACATAGAAAAACCTTGTGACCAAAGCCAACGGTGGGAATATAACGGGCATTCCATTATTGTATTCGAGCGTGCGCAGGGTCTCGATAGACCCATCCACGGAACCCAAGGCAACTCTGGAGCTGACTGGCGGTAGACGTACCATGTGTCCAGAGACGTGTTTGGCCAAATTGTTTAGCAATGGGGGGATTCTGCAGAATCTCATATCCTTTCCCATGAGGGGACCTTTGTGTAAATGTATAGAGGCCGCCCAGCATGACGGCTGCAGAGTCACTTTAATGTTTTAAGTGGAACAGCACCTTTAATAGGATGTTTCAGGGTTTATTATTAGAGTAAATGTATATTTTAGCGCACAGGATTTATAATTCCCATGTAACCGGCCAGAAACTCCAGTGTCATTTTACATGATGTCTAAAAATTAATCAGCCACCCAATGAGGGGGCACTAATGTTTAACCCCTTGTTTAGCTTAATGTCTAGTCTTGGAACTGACTGCCCGCAATTAGTACCTAACAATGCATGGGGGACGGGTGCAAGAAATATATTATAAAGTAACCCGTCCGAAGTTTAACGTGAGTTTGTACAACAGATTTTATTTAAAGTACTATTGGCTTGAAGCAGCCAATCACTGGCAGGAAACCGCTACCAGCTAAACCAATAGGAACACATTTCCCACACAGCTGTCTGTCACCGTTTTTGCCAATCCAGTGCCAGAGCTGACTGGCGGTAAGAGTATCACCGCCTGAGAGGGGCAATTAGCTGGGGGCCGAGGAGGGAGCGTATTGGGCATTTGTGCAGAATATCGCCCGAGCGTTTACAAAAGGGACACCTGGGAAACTCGCAGCTACCACATGCACTACAGAGGTCAGAGGTCGCAGCTAAACCTGCAAATCAAAACACCCCCTGCAGGCACTTTACCGACAGCCAGAGGAGGAAGTTCAACCGAACAGAGCAAATTATTCAATAAGGGCCAGGATGTGCAAAAAACTTATTAAATAATTCATAAGTAAGAGTGACTCAGAAAACTCCAACCGGTTCTTTCCTGTCAGGCTGAGAGAAGACTTTTCCATGTATGAGGTTAAAGACCCTGCAGTGGGACTCCTGCATTCCCTCATAGGGTTCCCCATGCAGGCCTCAGGTGTCTGCCCAAGATGAAAAGTAAGTACAGCCCGTCTTACTGCCCCTCTCCGCCCCCACATGCACTACCGGTGTCCAGGACCTGGCTGACACCGGCCTGTCAGCTGCCCCTGCACCCCAGACACTGAATGAAAAATACCCACCCGAGCGCACACTGCCAGCTTCTCCCCGCTGTCTGACGTATCCCGGTACCGGTACCCGCAGCACATCCAAGTGACCAGAGAGTACCGCCTCCCAACAGCACGCGCAGCATGTCCCAGCCAATCACAGCCCGGCTCCACCCTCTGCCGATCACACCACGCCAGACCACCTCAGTCCTTGCGGACAGCCGAGTAAAGCGGGGCTACTGCGGGGTGTCCTAGAAAAGCGCGTAGTAAACAACAATCGGTCACCGCAACACCCGGAACCCGTAGGACTTCCTGTCCCTTCCCGCAACCCGTCTCTCCCCCTATCCTGTGTCACTACGCGCGTTCTTAAAACACGCCCACAGTAGTGCGCGTCATCATACCCATCTAATCTTCCCATGCTCTGTAGTGAATTCCCGCCCCCTGCCGGCTGTCACCTGTCACGTAGAGCTGCACTGTTCAGTTTAAATATGTGTGAGGATCTGCCTGGTCGCTGTGAGAGCGGGGCAAAAACCCCGACACTCGGGGCAAAACCGGATAATTCCCAGGTGTTTCAACAGCAAAATATGGCGCCGGCTGTCTCTGCCTTCTATAAAATATTTTTTACACGCTGAACAGACACCAAACAGTAGTACATTCCTGTGGGATTTAAGAAAAAATAAATTAAATTAAACTAGCTTTGTCAGTTTGTTCTGTGTTGACATTATCCCATTGGCTAGATGAATATATTTACCATTTACCCACTGGTGAAGAAGCAGTGAAAGTAATTCAATGCCTACATATAGAAAGTATGTCACATAATATAAATAGTCTATAGGCCTATGGAGATATGTGGGAGGGATGGATAATGGCATAGGGTGTATAAACAGGTATAGGTGGTTGTATTAATGCACCGAGCCTTTTATCTGTGGCTAAACTAATTTATTCGCTCAACTGGTACATTGCGTACAAGGGTTAGAAATATTCCTAAACCGACATGTAATCTTATAGCGTTTGCACTTATCTTAATCCTCTGTATATCTTTAATTTAAATGGGAACTCCCACCAATATATATATATATATATATATATATATACCGTATTGGCTCGGATATAGGCCGCCCCCGTATATACGCTGCCCCCGTATATAGGCCGCACCCTAAAAGTTTGGTGCTTTTTTAAAAATATTCTGCCACCCTGTCTCCCCCCCCCGAGATATGCTGCCACTCTTCCCCCCCCCCTCGAGATATGCTGCCACTGTCCTCCTCCTCCCGAGATATGCTTCCACTCTGCCCCCCCCGACTTACCAGAGGAGACTCCCGGGTGTCTTGCGGGGCCGGCGGGGGACATCTACACAATACGCGTATACAACTTCCGGTGCCGGCACTCAGCGGATGTTCTGGCACCGGAAGTTGTATACGCGTATTGCGTAGATGTCCCCCGCCGGCCCCGCAAGACACCCGGGAGTCTGCTCTGGTAAGTCTTGGGGGCAGAGGTAAAACGCATCGTGCGGACGGTCACCGGCTGCGGCGATGTGGGTAAACAACCTCCCCAGCCGGTGACCGTCCGCACGATGCGCTTAGACAACCTCCCGTGCCGGCACCCCCCCCAGTGGAAAGTGCTGGCAGGGGAGGCTGTCTAAGTGTATCGGGGAGTAGGATGCAGGTCCCCTGCACCGCTGCGGGGGATCTGTATCCTAACCCCGCTGCCTGCCCGGCATCCGGGACATGCAGTCCCCGAATATAGGCCGCACCCCCACTTTAAAGACTTAAAGTGGGGGGAAAAAAGTGCGGCCTATATTCGAGCCAATACGGTATATATATTATGACATTAAGTATGTATATGTAAATGCAAGAGCTGTAGCTAGATCCTTTTGTGCCTGGGGCAAGAACAGAAAATTGTGCCCCGCCTCACTATATTTTTACAGAAGTTATTTTGGAGAAAGTAGGTAAATAAATAACAAGGAAATTAATTATATTAGAACTGTTTATTTCAGTTACATAAAATTCATAGTGATATGTAACTTGGCATGAGTAACTTACATGTGATGAAAATCACAATCAACTTGCATGCAAAATAACCTGGCACTGATGGTGGTACAGCATGACTCCTATTATTATATAGTGATCCAGTATAACTCCCATCGCTATAAAGCGAGCCAGACAAATACTTGTGCAGCATAGTTTGCAATATATCATTACCCTACCTATGAAGCTCAGCGAGTATCACAAAATACTGGCATCATGGGGTCTGTGGTTAACAGGCAAACTACAATTCCCATGAGTCTGTTAGCGTTTAGTTGCTTTTTCACTCTCACAATCACACTCTCACTCCTTATGCTCTCTCACACTGTTACTCACTCTCACCCACTATCTCTCACATTATCATTCTCATGCTCGCTCACATTCTTACTCTCTCATGCTCGCTCACCCTCTCAATGTCTACCTAGCTTCTCCGCTGACCACGTCCATGTTCCTTTATCACCGTGGTCATATATTTTGACCTATTAATGGGTAGTTTACATTTGCCTCCCGCCAGGAAACCCCTTTCCTGAGCCAACAAAGCTAGGCAATGTGGAAGAGGTAGGGCGGTAGTGAGGTGGGAGAGGGGAAAGGTAGGGGAGGATATTTTGCTCCCCCGGAAAAAACCCTGTGGACACCCATGTCTGTCTCCTGTACCACGTGAGAGAGACATGAGACATATATATATATATATATATATATATATATATATATACATATATATATACATATATATAGATATGGTAATAGAAGTAATTGCCCTCTGTACAAGACAGCCTTAAGACAGTCCTAAGGCTGTCTTGTACAGCGGGCAATTACCTTCAAGGCATCCGTGTTTAAAGTGGATATAGAGGCAAAGGTTATAATTGTTGATCTTATTTGCATGCGCCTACCCAGAATCCCCTGTGGTTGTGGCAGCACCATGAGATTTGTGAGGGAACAAAAAGCCGTCTGGCTTGTCTGGTGTCTGCAGATGATGTTTAATAATGCTTATACTAACCCTTAAATTTAAATGGAAGTGTTCACCTTTACCCACCATAACTTATGTAATGGTGTATGTATATATATATTTTTTTAATTTTTTTTTATTTATTTTTTTGCTGGTTACTCTAATTTTTGGTATTATCAGGCTGCTGACAAACACAAGGTTTCTAAAAGTCAATGTGATGCTCTTTATTTCGTCACAAACATCGAAGCGCTGACACATTGATAACCCGAGACCAGGCATCCAAAAGAAAGGAGGGACAAAATATTGCGCTTATGAAACGGATGTTTGACATTTTGAAGCTGCTTGGGAAATTGCGGTTGCCATTTCATGCACACAAAGGACTTTATAATTTAAATAACTGTGAAATGAACCATGGCGACTCTACACAAGATGCGGGAATCGTAGACCAAGCTACAGTTGTAAAAAAAATGAAGCGTTTACATAGCGGCTCATAGCCGTTCTCCACGTTAAAGATGCTTTAAGGAGAAGATTCCATGAGCTTTTAACCAAAAATGACCAGAGAGTCTTTGATGGTTGCAGAAAATATGAGGAGTTCTTCTGTAGGGCCAGACGCTGTTCTAGTTAACAATTCACACAAACAAATTAATATTTGGAAAGATCAACTTGATGAAAGACATGGACAGGAAACATTTCAAGGCTATAAAAAGTAGCAGAAACGAGGGCAGAAGCCACTTCTGAGATCTCGTCTCTTTCTCCCATATTTGCTTACGTTTGATATGTTCCGTCTGACGTCACTTCCGAACCACCGGCCTGAACTTTAACTTAGCCTGGCGAATGTCTGGAAATGCAAAAGAACAACAAAAAGAGTCAGTTTGATGTAAAAACAAAAGGCAAAACAAATGTAAATAATACATACCGTATTGGCTCGATTATAGGCCGCACCCTCAAAGTTAGGTGCTTTTTTAACCCCTTCGAGACAAAGGCTGATTTTACTTTTTGTACCCTTTGTGACAATGGCCTTTTTAACATTTCTGCGCTGCTTGTGTTTAGCTGTAATTTTCTTCTTTCCCGTTTACTGAACCCACACACATTAGATATTGTTTTTTTCAGGACAAGAAGGGCTTTCTTTAGATGACATTGTTTTGATTGTATCATATTATTTACTATTAAAAAAATTATAAAATATGGTGAAAAATTTAGAAAAAAATGACTGTTTCTAACTTTTAGTTGAAAAATCTTTTACTCATCTATAAAAGGTAATGAAAAAACCTGCTAAATAGATTCTACTATTTGTCCTGAGTTTAGAAATACCCAATGTTTTTATGTTTTTTTGCTTTTTTCTACCCATTATGGGGCAATAAGTACAGGTAGCGTTTTGCTATTTCAAAGCCATTTTTTCCAAATCTGGTAATTCTTCCCCCCATGTGCCATTTCGGGTATCTTTGAACCCGGCCAATGCAATTTACCCCATCAAGTCATATATTTTTGAAAACTAGACAGCCCAGGGTATTCCAAATGCTAGTATTTTAACTCTTTCCATGCACCATATCTACCACCAGTCTTTGTCAAACTTTATGGTAGTCATTTTTTTGCATTTGTTTTGTCATACACATTTTACTTCAGGTATGAATTAAAATGTTCTAGTTTATGTCACTATCACAAAACACCCCAATATGTGTTCAGCAACATCTCCTGAGCGCAGCGATACCCCACATGAATGATTTTGCCTGGCTGTTTGGGGGCAAAAGGGCCACATTTGGGGCATGCGCATTTTTCAATGTTGAACTTTGGCATTTGGGGATCCACTGCCCATGCCCTATTTGGTACATCTTTGAGCCGGGCCATTTCAGTGTGCCCAATAAACCCATATATTTTTGAAAACTAGACACCCCAGGGTATTTCAAATGCTAGTATTTTAACTCTTTCCATGCACCATATCTACCACCAGTCTTTGTCAAACTTTGTGGTAGTCATTTTTTTGCATTTGGTTTTCCACACACATTTTAATTCAGGTATGAATTAAAATGTTCTCGTATATGTCACTATCACAAAACACCCCAATATGTGTTCAGCAACATCTCCTGAGTACAGCGATACCTCACATGAATGATTTTGCCTGGCTGTTTTGGGGCAAAAGGGCCACATTTGGGGCATGCGCTTTTTTCAATGTTGAACTTTGGCATTTGGGATCCACTGCCCATGCCCTATTTGGTACATCTTTGAGCCAGGCCATTTCAGTGTGCCCAATAAACCCATATATTTTTCAAAACTAGACACCACAGGGTATTTTAAATGCTGGTATTTTAACTCTTTGCATGCACATATTTTACCACCAGCATTTTTTCAAAGTTTGCAGTAATATTTTTGTGTGTGTATTTTTCCCACACACACCTACTTTATGTATGAATTTACAGCTCCTGGTATATGCCGCTGTCACACGACACCCCATAATGTGTTCAGCAACATCTCCTGAGTGCAGTGATACCCCACATGCATGGGTGTGTCATTTTTTGGGGGAACTAAAAGGCCACATTTGGTACGTGTGCATTTTTCTAATTGGAAATTAGATGTGTGGCCATCCTTCCCCCCGTGTTAATTGGGACGTTGTTGAACCCGGCCAATTCAATTTACCCCATCAAATCATACATTTTTTAAAAGTAGACACCCCACGGGCATTTAATATGCCAGTATTTTAACTCTTTCCATGCGAGAATTGTTTTAAGCTAATATGCTAATTTTAGGACTTGCTCACAAAAATATATTTTTTATATATATATATATTTTTTTTATTTTTTTTTTTAAAAAATGTAACATTTTTTTTCAACTTGGAGGTTCCCCTGATAGTGACATCAGTGGGAAATGATTTTTACATTTTACTGTTTTTTTACTATTTTTTTCTAATTATTATTAATTTTATTTTATTTTTTAATTTATTTTTACTAATCACACTGTGATTAGAAAGCTGGGCTCCATTGACTTGCATGGTGAATGCAGTACCTGTATTCAACCTGCAAGTGGAGCCAAAGTTCTCTAGATGGTCTGGACTATCTAGCGAACTTTTAAAATTTGTGGTTCCTGTTACAGGACGGCGGCCATCTTCCTTGATGGCGAAGATTGCCGGCAGCTGCGGCTGTGACCGCTCTCCGGAGCGGTCACAGCCCATCAAAAGGTTAGTGTTTGGTGTCGCTGGATGCCTCCTGATCGAGGCATTCCAGCGACACCATTTAAGTTTAGGAGGCGATCGTCGATCGCCTCCTAAACGCTTTTAAAACGGGCGTCCGCCGCCATACAAAGTATGGCGGATGTTGACGCCCCGTGGAGGGGCCAGAGATGGCCCCTTTGTGCCGATCGCGGCGTTGCTGAATGCCTCGAGGTCGAGGCATTCAGCAACGCTTTTTGGGTGCAGAAAGCGATAGTAGATCGCTTTCTGCACCCGTTTAAAGACGTGCCGGTCCTGGCACGTCAATTGTCGTAAAGCACATGCTTTTCCGTGCCGTGCCAGGACCGGCAATTGTCATTAAGGGGTTAAAGAAAATTTTTAGAAAAAATACATATTATTGGAATAGTAAAACACATTCTAACACACTGTATTTTAAAATTTTTGGTATCTATTATCCAGTTAGTCAACATATGTTACATACAAACAGAAAACCAATAGCCATTTTAATGCACCTTACTTATAGATATGCCCCTCGGCCCCCAGATAAGCCACTCTGCTCCAGCAGATATGTCACTTTGCCCCCCCAGATATCCTGCCACTCTTAAAGTGTGTGGGGGGGGTGCGGCCTATATTCGGGCAAATACGGTATTTAAAAAATATGCAAAAACCTATTCATTTCAAATTAGGCATAGGCTTCTATTATGTGCCCCATAACGTCCAAAAACATAAAAAAACGATTTATGTTAGGTTTTTTTCACATTTAAAACACGCGAATATCTTGCAAGCTGTCTTTTTTATGTAAATGTGTATTTCTCTGGTATTTTTTTGATATTTTATATACTGTGAGCTGGGATCATGTAACCACACAGTCTTAAGGTTTGAAATACCACATAAGGCTGAATTCTTTTTAGAAATTGTAGTCCTTTTATTAAAAGGTCTTTAAACAAACATAAATTAAACAAACAAAAAGAAAAACCTTGCTCTCTGAGCACTTACTGACAAACAACAACTAACTATCGTTGGACGGCTTACCCGCTACCAACAAAAACATTTAGTACAGACCTTTTTGCTTTAGGAACTGTTCAGCAGATTTGTTAGGAGAAAATGCAGTCTCACTCTTTGTGATGATTGTGATTTTTGTCACATGGTACGTTACAAGTCGCTATGAATTTTATGTAACTGAAATAAACAGTTCTAATATTAATTTCCTTGTTGTTTATTTATTTTTCTTCAAAATAACCTCTGTAGAAACATACTGGCGAGAGGGCACAATGTTCTGTTTTTGCCCCGGGCACAAAAGGAGCTAGTTACAGCTCTGCTGCCACCCATGAAACCCTGTTGACTCTCTTTTCCGCATGCGAGCGAGCATTCACTAAAACTCATCAAAACCCGACTCAGAGCCACAATTAATGCACCGAGGATCGTGTCTGCAGAAAAAGCTCTTCTACAACTTGTCCGGTTTCAGGGTGTGAAAGCTGTCCTTTTATGAGGTCTTTGTTAACCATTAGATAAAATGTTTAAATACCGTATTTGCCCGAATATAGGCTGCAGTTTTCCCCCCACTTTAAGTCTTTAAAGTGGGGGGGGCGGCCTATAATCGGGGTTTAGCGCAGGAATGCGCAATTCGTATCGGCCGGGACATGCAGTTCTGGGCGCCGGGCAGGCAGCAGGGTTAGGATCCAGATCCCCCGCAGCGCTGCAGGGGACCTGCATCCTACTCTCCGGCAGCCGGTGTATGTCTGCGCGATACGGCTTTCTGTTTGTATGTAATATATGTTGGCTAACTGAATAATAGATACCAAAAATGTTAAAATACAGTGTGTTAGTTAGAATACTGTTTTACTATTCGACTAATGTGTATTTTTTCAAAAAATATAAATTTTTCTTTAAAAAAGCACCTAACATTTAGGGTGGGTCCTATAATCGGGAGCGGCCTATAATCGAGCCAATATGGTAGCCGAGCACTTAATAGTACATTGTATGATTTCCGCACAGGCAGAACGTTTCCCCGCCAGTACAGGGGAGATCAGGGTGGGGGTCTCTTCGATCAGCAAGAGCTAGCATTGCTCACCACTGGAAACAATATTGAAAATGAAAAGGTTCCCAGAAGGGTCTTCCTCCTGAAACCCCTCTGATGATGAAACCTCTGATGCCTCACAGGTAATCGCTCTGTGATCAGCGGCAGTAGGGATCAAAGTAAAAAAATATTAAGTGGTAAAATAATTTAAAAATGTAACAAAATTAAAAAATGTTTTAAAAATAAAAATGGAAAACAATTTAAAAATAGGTGCCCAAACACCTCTAACCCCTCCCACTAGAAATAGTGGGAATCCAAACTTTAATTCAAACTATATTGGAAAAAACAATGTAATTTTTTTTTTGCTGTTTTTGGACATATTATTCACACTTAATGAAGGACTTTAAAAAAGTGCTAGCTGTCCTTGAAAAAAATATATATTTACGTGGTACACTAAACATGGAAGGGGTTAAACATCATTAAATTACTATTAATAACTTGCATCATGTCACAGCAGTGATAGTGTAAATGGACCCCTTGGCTGTACGGTGCTTGGCCTTCTCTGTTCCAAAGAGATGATGCTATCCATAAATAATGTACCTGATTTTGGGAAGTCTTTTGATCCCGTGCCTCACGGTATGTTAGTACATAAGTTAAAACACCGAGGATTGGGAGAGGGTATCTTTACACCGATAGAGAATCGGTTGAAAGACAGAATACCGTTAAGAGAAAACTTTTTTTTTTTTTAACGGATAAAGTTTTAGGTTTAATTGAAATAGAACAAGGGCTTGTCCTTGGCTCCATTTTCATATTACGGTAATTTATCAATGATCTGGAACAGCTGTCTGAAAAAAACATGTATTTATAGATTACAAAATTATGGAAAGAAATTAAAAAAGAAATTGATCTCCATCCCAGCAGAGGGATTATGAGAACGTAAGAGTGTAGACAGTACAATAACAGATGCGTTTCAACGTAGATAAAGTAAATTATGCAGTTTGGGAGGAAAGCATGGAATGCATATAAAATGAATGTTTGCTTTGTGGAGGGCTGAGTTTATATATACATTTTGCATGGCAACTTTCTTGCAGAAGAAGAATAGGAGGTTTTGACGTTATGTGATCTGCCCAGACCTTAGCTTAAAAAAATTCCTTTCTAAGCTAAATATCTCCAAAACAAGTACATTAAATGTAAAACAATAAGTGTACTACAGAGGTAGTGTTAGTAAACGAATTAAAGCTGTCGGTTCCCCTTTCATGAACAGGACGTTGGACAACTATCTACTTGGCATGTCTGAAAGATCGGTTTTAAACATATTTATAATATAAAATTGTTACATCCCCGTTTCTTCTGCTGAAGGGTTGGCATATCTCATTATGCCACTGATCTTCACTCCCTGATTGGCCGATCTCAATTTTGTGAAGTTAAAGAACTGGGACAGAACTCGGGAAATGGGAAAAGGACGTTTAACTGGGTTTTACAATAGGTGGGCTGAGATACATTATTGCAATATATGTTAAACTACAGAAAAATGTATTGACAGCACACTCCCGATGAAAGATGTTTCATAGAGGAATACGTCTCTCTGGGTTTGTGCCTGGAGTATGCAGTTCATCAGAAATCCACAAGGGGGAGATAATATCCCAGGCATACTGCAGAACACCTGATTATTAAAATTCAATTAATGATTAATGTAGTCAATAAATATTTCAGAGTAGTTTGCATTATATATAGACTACCGATCAAAAGAGAGAGACAGAGAGAAAACGGTTATAGATCCAATGGTTATTTATTTTAGATTTTCATCATTGATCATCTCTTCCTATATGCATATAAACAACATGGGTGTTGCAGGAAACTACAATCATGATTTATTCTTGAGCGCTCAATTATTATTATTTTTTTTACATTAATTTTGGGGATAAAATGTAAATCTGCTGCCAGCACTGGATGTAGACCCTCTGGTGTTTCTTTATTACATAGGGTGGACTAATGAGTCCTGCCTGTCCTGGATTGAGCTGCTCTTGCGTATACCATAAAGTAGCTTTTCGGTTACAGGTAAACATATCAGATACTTAAAATATTTATGATACATCCAGATAACATTACACCCAAGTCTTTATTATCACATATATTTATCCAAAATGGGATTTGATTTCATGCTTTCTTATATAACATATAAAAGCACTTTAACACATTTAGAACATAAGTCTGATCCACGGGAAAGCCATTGTCACTACATTGTTACCACGCTCTGTAGTTAGTTTTCTGTCTGATTTTTTGTTATAGTTGTCATAAAATATTTAAATTAGGCTGAAGTGGTTCTTCCATCTAATTTAATATACAATTGATATTTTGGGCACTTTTACTCTCCCTTCCCTTCTTGATTTATTATATAGCTATATAATTAAAAAATATATATTGGCAAATAAAAAGAGAAATGAAAGGCCGCATTCACTGCATACTATGGAGCGGTTTGATGAGACCACATCAGGCAGCAGTGTGAATGATGGGTAATTTGGCTCCCTCGTAAGTACGTAGACATAGTTAAAGGGATACTTCAGCCATTATATGCAATTTAATGTATATGATAGCTGCATCAGATATGTATCATGGCTGGATGCTGCCCTACGCCTGATCCAGGGCAGCAGCCCAGGCACCCTCCAACCGCTTACCTCCATGGCCGACACATACCGCATAGAGCACCAAGATATGATGTCATATACTAGCGGACTGCATGTGCGGTGTGGAGCGAGGTCATTATAGAGGTACAGTACACCCTAATGTATATGGGCTGATTACAAGGGAGATCTCAGATCTCCCCAACTGGCCCAAGGAGAAATTATGTTCCTGGGAGCATGATCCCAATAGGGCGATCTGCCACCATATGGATGAACAGGCTGATCAGCGATGTATTGTTGTATAGGCAGACTAAGTCTAGGGTGGCAGGTTCAGGAGGGAGCCATTATAAATAGACCATGCCTTGGTTGAGAATATACCACTGATCAGGTCCCTTTAAATTTTGTGTGCTGTGAAATCCTCCCCCCCTGTGCATTTGCCCCTTTCATGCCAGCTTCGTATGTGTCTTTGCAGTCTATATTTTACATGTCTTCATTTCATGGTGGAGATATGATGGGTTGAGGAATTCTCTTTCATGGTTTCTAATCTGATTGTGAAAAGGAATTATTGTAGCAGCTATTTGGTAGATTGAAATGCTGATACGACAAAGTAACAGCCTTGGGTTCATTACCCAAAACAACATTCTTTTCCCCAACTGGGGATTTCCAGCCCAATACAGACTTTATGTAAAAATACTTTAACTATAGAAGTTCTGTATGAACAGCCCATGAAAGAAATGATAGCCCCTGAAATGGGAAAAGGGCAAGCAAAATGTATGGATAGAACTTATAGAAAGAGGAGTAGAAGGCTATGGTCCATATGTGACACATCATGTTTTTTATTCTCCACCAACCCCCTGACATTCCTTCCGGCTTCATTGTGATAACATATATTTTATATAAGTACTTCTTTGCATTGCAATCCAGTAGATCTACAGCACAGCCAATCAGAAGGTAGGATATCACAGCCAAAGGAGAACAATTTGTCCCTGTGCATAATTAAACATGTGATAACTTCTACATTGTTTAGTACAGGATACACGAATCCATTATACATTAAATGAAATCATTCCAAGACTTTGCTAATGCATTTTTGTAGGGTAATAAAAGAAAGGTTAATTAACATTTCTGGAAGATGAACTCTTATTTCTACAAACACGCCTCCAGTTTTTACCATTGTTGAAACATTATATTTATTAATTGAAGGTGACCTCTCCTGCCTAATTATCAGTCTAACTGTGTCTTACAAATTACTTAGTTCAGCTATTCTAATTAATATGTCCCAACGGGAACTCGGCTACTCAGCTTTCTTTTTTTTTTATTCTTCACTAAGATCTAATTGCATCTTGTATTAAAATAAGGAAGAGCCCGGTGTCCTTCAATGCTTTCTCTAGATACAAAACCCAAAGAAGCTTCATTTGTATGAATCGTAAAAGATTCAAAGTATACGGCTGCTGCCAGACAAATTCCCTGGGAAAGGAATAAAACTTACAGTTACAAACATTATATATATATATATATATATATATATATATATACACACACATACATACACACACACTACTGTTCAAACATTTGGGGTCACTGAGCTGTTTTCATGGAAAACAAGGAATTTTCTATCTGTAAGATAAGTGCAAAAGTGTTCCTAACAATTAATAGGCCGGAGTGATGGGAGTGATAAAGGGCCATTGGGACACAGGAGTGATGGGAGTGATAAAGGGCCATTGGAACACAGGAGTGATGGGAGTGATAAAGGGCCATTGGAACACAGGAGTGATGGGAGTGATAAAGGGCCACTGGAACACAGGAGTGATGGGAGTGATAAAGGGCCATTGGAACACAGGAGTGATGGGAGTGATAAAGGGTCATTGGGACACAGGAGTGATGAAGGGCCATTGGAACACAGGAGTGATGGGAGTGATGAAGGGCCATTAGAACACAGGAGTGATGGGAGTGATAAAGGACCTCTGTACAGCCACTTCCAGCTACAATAGTGATTTATAACATTAACCCCATCTGCGCTGGATTTCTGATCTATTTCATGTTATTTTAATGGACAAAATGTTATTTTCTTAAATTTTCCAAAGGGCCATTGGAACACAGGAGTGATGGGAGTGATAAAGGGCCATTGGAACACAGGAGTGATGGGAGTGATAAAGGGCTATTGGAACACAGGAGTGATGGGAGTGATAAAGGGCCATTGGAACACAGGAGTGATGGGAGTGATAAAGGGCCATTGGAACACAGGAGTGATGGGAGTGATAAAGGGTCATTGGGACACAGGAGTGATGGGAGTGATGAAGGGCCATTGGAACACAGGAGTGATGGGAGTGATGAAGGGCCATTAGAACACAGGAGTGATGGGAGTGATAAAGGACCTCTGTACAGCCACTTCCAGCTACAATAGTGATTTATAACATTAACCCCATCTGCGCTGGATTTCTGATCTATTTCATGTTATTTTAATGGACAAAATGTTATTTTCTTAAATTTTCCAAAGGGCCATTGGAACACAGGAGTGATGGGAGTGATAAAGGGCCATTGGAACACAGGAGTGATGGGAGTGATAAAGGGCTATTGGAACACAGGAGTGATGGGAGTGATAAAGGGCCATTGGAACACAGGAGTGATGGGAGTGATAAAGGGCCATTGGAACACAGGAGTGATGGGAGTGATAAAGGGTCATTGGGACACAGGAGTGATGGGAGTGATGAAGGGCCATTGGAACACAGGAGTGATGGGAGTGATGAAGGGCCATTAGAACACAGGAGTGATGGGAGTGATAAAGGACCTCTGTACAGCCACTTCCAGCTACAATAGTGATTTATAACATTAACCCCATCTGCGCTGGATTTCTGATCTATTTCATGTTATTTTAATGGACAAAATGTTATTTTCTTAAATTTTCCAAACTTTTGAACAGTAGCATATATACGCTATATGGACAAAAGTATAGGGACACCTGACCATTACTCCAACAGGGACTTTGATGACATCACATTCTAAATACATAGACATTAATATGAAGTTGGTTCCCCCTTTGCAGCTATAACAGCTTCCACTCCACCTATGTACGTTAATATAATATATAATACATAATATTATATAATATATATAAATCATTTATCGATTTACATAGCATATATTCTGTAGTGCAGTTTATTGAACCCAGTTCACTTAAGTGATTTAGGAAATAAAAGACGGGTATGACTATCCCTTTAATTTGTTAGAGCTGAATTGCCAGCCGCAATCACGACATATAGATATACTGTAAGTGACTTACATCCTCTGGAACGTTGTAAACAAATTATCAGCATGAGTCACAGGAAGGCTCGGGATATGAAGAAAAAAATCAGTGCATTTAATGTACAAAATGTTTTCATTTTCTACCCACATATGATTGGTGGTGATTTTAATTCATGCTACTTACTTCACTTAATGCTGCATACTCGCTGTCATCGAGTAATAGCTCCGCTTTTTGCAGGGGAGGGGGAAAAGTGCTGCTACCTATAGCGTTCGTAGTTGGCCGTGAAGGTCCACTTTATCAGCTACATTCAATAAATGTAAATGAATGAGTGAATGAATGAATGAGAGCTCCTATGATTGAGGGGACCTCTACTGAGATTGCTTAGATTAGGTTTGTGCTTTTTGTATATCTGTATAGCTTTTATTAGCAGGAAGAAAGAAATAAGGAGTTTATGAGAACTGACAGCAGTGGCAGTTAGATAAAAGTTCATCATATTTGTATAAAGGGGTCGGTTACATTTAAATGGGAACTTTAAACAACGCAGGTTCTAAAATCATTACCTTTACTTATAGAAACTACCTGTAGTGTTTTGTTTTTTTTAATTTACCGACCATAAATGTTTCGGAGATATCTGGTTTAACGTTAATGGTCTGCTGGACCTTATAGAAGCTGATCTCTGAGGCTGAAAGTTGCTACGATAACATATCAGTTAGTTTTTCCCCCCGAATTCCCTCTTTTCTCGTCCTCCACCCATACAGATGCTGCCTAAACAAATCAATCAGCCTTACTATAATGGATCAATTATTTCATCTGTAGGAATAATCTTTCATATTCTGCCAGAGTAGTTAACATGGCTGTTCCGATAGTTTAAACGTTACATAATTCCCATATTTATTGTTAATGTATATTATTATTTCTTTTATCTATACGCGGAATTAATAGGTTTATTCACTGCGCTGTCTGGATCTTTTACCCAGGACACCACTTTACTTTGAATAACTTTGTAAATCCGTGGAGGTAGGTTTTCTATGTATAAGCGTTTTAAACACTTTATATTACTATACAGTGATTAATGTTATAAATACCGTATTGGCTCGGATATAGACCGCACTTTTTTCCCCCACTTTAAGTCTTTAAAGTGGGGGTGCGGCCTATATTCGGGGTCTAGCGCCCGACGCCCGGGACATGCAGTCCCGGGCGCCGGGCAGGCAGCGGGGTTAGGATACAGATCCCCCGCAGCGGTGCAGGGGACCTGCATCCTACTCCCCGATACGCTCAGACAGCCTCCCCTGCCAGCACTTCCCACGGGGGGGGGGGTGCCGGCACGGGAGGTTGTCTAAGCGCATCGTGCGGTTGTCTAACCGCACGATGCGTTTTACCTCTGGCCCCCCGCCTGACTTACCGGAGCAGACTCCCGGGTGTCTTGCGGGCCTGGCGGGGGACATCTACGCAATACGGAAGTTGTATACGCGTATTGCGTAGATGTCCCCCGCCGGCCTCGCAAGACACCCGGGAGTCAGCTCCGGTAAGTCAGTCGGGGGGCAGAGGAGGACAGTGGCAGCATATCTCGGGGGGGGGGGACGGACAGTGGTAGCATATCTCGGGGGGGGCAGAGTGGCAGCATGTTTTTTTGGTGCTTTTTTAAAGAAAAAACTTTTTCTTTAAAAAAGCACCAAACTTTTAGGGTGCGGCCTATATACGGGGGCGGCCTATATCCGAGCCAATACGGTATATATTGGTCCTTAAAATATTTCCCATTAGTTTGTATTTTTGTTAGACTCCTCTGGTCTCAATTTTTAATGATACAATAATTGATTTTGTGATATTATTATTGGTTGTTTTATATAGCACCATCATATTCCACAGTGCTGTACAATGGCTAAACAGGACATAACAAATAGTACATAACAATTTTCACCTACAGAAGCTCAAAGGAGCTTACAATCTAGAAGGAGTTGGGGAAAATTACACAAAAGGTAAAAAAATCTGTTGATAGGCTTCCCTAAAAAAAAGAGGTCTTAAGGGATTTCTTGGGGGGCCAAAGGCAAAGGGAAAGTCTGATAGACCAGGGAAGAGCATTCCAGGGTGAGGAGCCCTGGAGAAATCTCGTAAGCATAAATCAGAAGTGGAAATAAAAGTGGAGGAGAGACGGAGATCATTAGATGAACGGAGAGTTAGAAGTGTATTTAGAGATGAGTGAGGAGATGTAGGGAGGGGAACCGCTGTGAAGGGCTTCGGAAGTAAGAGTCAGGCAGACGGTGAAGAGACTGACGAAGGGGAGAGCTGTTACTAAAGCAATGGGAGAAGAAGATAAGTGTGAAAGCAGCGTTCTTGATGGATTGCAAGAGGGATATGAGGCAGATTGGGTTTGAGCGTTTCCACTTAAGAAGCTGTAAATTCACTGGAAGTAATTGTCTTGTCTTCGTTAATAAATCTTTTCCATCATGATGCGTCATATCCTCTGACTCTGCAGTTTTGAAGGCTGCATAACTCAGTACCTTGTCTATTAGACAATTATCGGAGCGCCTTGTCGACACCGACGCTGTGAACTTGATGTACAAAATTACAACGGGGTTAGTCATAACAACTTCAATGACTGCATCTCAATAGAAAATTCTCAAACTGGATCCGCCACTTTTACAATCTGAGAAGAATTCTCAACTTTCTGTTGTGGGGATCGGCAAATTGACTCCTCTGGGAGACCATACCAAAACTCAACCCAAGCCATAGCAAAGATGGCTGGGCGTATATCCATAAAGAGAGTGTGACCTTTTAGGTTACTGCCGAAAGCATGGGGAATAGGGTTTTTATGGTTTCTAATATAATGTTCAACAGCAGTCAGACTAAATACGGGACACAGAGGACTTTAATTGCCACCCCAGCGTAACAATGTAAAACCATAGAAGTTAATTTGTATCCGTTAAAAAATATTACTGTATAATTCTGTTTTTTACCGGATACAAATGAACTTCTTGTGGAGTGACGTATAGCACCTTTGTGTAATGAAGATATTAATTTTCCAGAACAGACTAGACACCATAAGCTTTATTCCCCCCCAGCATTCGAGGCAGGGCTTATGTGTGATGTTGGCTCTGCATGGAAAAAATAGTTGTGAGATGCCTGATAATGGAGAGACCGCAGAACGTGTGACTCAGGTGCGAGCGCGTTTGGACTCGTGTTAATCCACCTCCTTCACCCACTGATTGAGACCTAGAAGTCCAGGGAACGGAGGCGGCCAAAACCCAAGGTGAGCCCCTGGCTTCATTCACAGGTAAGTCGAGCTGGGCTCCTCAGGGAAGTCCTAGCGAGGGTCCCCACCGATACACCCAAAACACGAAGAGGAGCCTGAGCTGGCTCATTTTCTTCATTCTTGACACAGGCCGGGTATAGAAAGGGCAAAAACTGTAGAATGTATTCAATTCTAGGTTCACTAAGCCTCCTGAGCTCCTGAAAATATCGAGACCAAGGCCAGAAAGTTGATTCTGGATTTTAAAGGCAGCACCCGTATATTTTATTCTGCTTTTGCATATTAACCATTTGTATGTATTTCAACTCTGTCTAATTTACCAAACACCTTGACTCCTCATCATAATGTCCGCTATAAGCAGTAAACTTTGCTCAAGTCTTTAACTTCTGGCTGGACTGTCTGAGAAAAGTCAACCGACTTCATTAGAATTGCCATAAAGTAATGACTGCCTCCGGCCTGCAGATAAAGGGAGTTTATTGCAATACTGACCGACATTACTGTATACAGCACTGGGGGTATATTACTATATACAGCGCTGGGGGTAATATTACTGTATACAGCACTGGGGGTATATTACTATATACAGCGCTGGGGGTAATATTACTGTATACAGCACTGGGGGTTATATTACTATATACAGCGCTGGGGGGGTTATATTACTGTATACAGCGCTGGGGTTTATGCTTAAGGAGAAAAATATCCCTTTCCACAGGACTTCTTATTTAAGGTATGGAAGTATTTGGTTGTGTCGGAGACGTGAATGTCGGTTTCCGTACAGATCATATTTCAAACCGAATGATTTTCTTGTTGTTAATTTCCCATCTGACCGTTATTCGGCTATAAAAACAATAACAGCACAGTCTTTTGGATGTTTTTGATAATTATCTATAAAATTCATCTGACAGCTTGTATTTATTTCTTGCATTTTAATTCCCATTTGTAAATATTCCTCTAAATCTTCACATTCCATCGAAAAATGAGCTTTGCCAGCATAACCGCCAAGGTTTTCCCGGGAGAAGACATGCCGATGGTCCTGAAATGGAACTTTGACTTCATTACTAACGCGCAAACTACTAATAGAATCTTTAATAATGTAAGAACTTAAGGTAGAAAATAGACATGCGATAAAGAAACACAGCGGGCTATTTAAAAGAACTATTCTTGATGTGATTTTATCGCCATAGCAACAAATTCAGTGGTTCCGATTGAGTTTAATCACTTAAAGGAATTGTAATTTTTTTTCCACAATTAAGCACTTTTTGAATACTTTAATACACATTCTTTACATTTTTTTTTTTAAAAAAGAACTTACCTTAAAAGAACAAAGCTGTAACTGCCCTCTGTCTGATAACACTCACCACTGATTGGCTGCTCTGCAGCTCTCCTTTTCACATTCAATGGGACCGGAGATCCTCATCGGAATCAATGGGAGAAGCATTCTTCAGTTGCATGTCTGCTGGCTGAATGCTGTGCTTGGCTGGAGCGCTACGGAGCGTGCACACGGAGCTCGCACACGGAGCATACTTAAGTATGCTTTCTTCTTTCAGCAGTGACAGCTGGGAGGGGTCGCTCTTTTTGGATGTCTTTTTCCGGACAAAAATAGGTGTTTTATGGGCTTTTTTTCTCCAGTTCCGTTTGGTGAGGAGCAGGAAAGGCTTACTCACATCCTGTAAGTGTCCGCTCATCTCACCCGTGTGACAGCAGGGAATTCAGCGGATGTTAGCGAGTATTGGTGATCTCCTCCGTGGAGTAAAGCAGTCGTTTAAAGAGAATTTCCTTCTGTCCTAGAGAGTGTTAATTACCGCGGTCACTCGCACTGAGTTGGAAGCCACGGTTGGGAGCGTTAAGCGTAAAAATACCGTATTTGCTCGATTATAAGACGACCCTGATTATAAGACGACCCCCCAAAATCTGAATATTAACTTAGGAAAAAAAGAAAAAGCCTGAATATAAGACGACCCTAAAGGAAAAAAGTTTTACCAGTAAATGTTAATTCATGTAAACTATTTTTTTTAATAAAAGCTATGATTGAGAAAAATATTTTTTTTGTTTTTATTTCTTGTATTTTCCAACCTGTCCCCCAGTTACGCACATCTGCCCCCAGGCTTGCCACTCCAATATGGCACTGTGGCCCATGATATGCCTTTTAACCCTCTATATGCCACTGTGCCCCATGGTATGCCTTTTGACCCCCTATGTGCCACTCTGCCTCCAGAAATGCCTTATACCCCTATATGCCACTCTGCCTCCAGAAATGCCTTATACCCCTATATCCCATTCTGGCATTTAGGGGGTTAAAATGCATATTATGGGGCAGAGTGGCATATAGGGAGGTATAAGGCATTTCAGGAGGCAGAGTGGCATTAAGGGAGTTAAAAGGCATTGTATAGAGCACTCTGCCTCCAGAAATGCCTTATACCCCTATATGCCACTCTGGCATTTAGGGGGTTAAAATGCATATTATGGGGCAGAGTGGCATATAGGGAGGTATAAGGCATTTCAGGAGGCAGAGTGCTCTATTAAATGCCCCCTTAACGCCACTCCAGAAATGCCCTATGCCCCCATTTAACACACACACACACACACACACACACACACACACACACACACACACACACACACCCTATACCCCATTTAACTAACACACACACACTACACACACTCACTCTCCCCTCCCCTCCCCTCTCAGCCCTCTCTTACCGGTGCTTCCAGCCGGGGCAGCGGGTTGACTCGCCTTCTGCTGCAGCCGGAAGGAGGTGGAGTTGGCAGCGGGGGTTGTCTGCGTCCGTCGCGTATACTTTCCCCAGCTGTCAGAGATCAGAGTTCCCCGCACCGGCTGCGGGAACTCTGATCTCTGACAGTCGGGGAAGGTTTGCGCGACGGACGCAGACAACCCCCGCTGCTAGCCACACCTCCTTCCGGCTGCAGCGGACGTTGTCTACACGGATCGCGTAGACGTCAACCCGCTGCCCCGGCAATACAGCAGGAAGCACCGTAAGTGTGTGTAATGATGGGGGGGGGGGGTGAGACAGGAGGATCCAGGTCTCCCCTGCAGCGGTGCGGGGGATCTGGATCTTAGTCTCATAATCAGACCTCTATTTGAGGTCTGATTAGAAGACGACCCGATTAGAAGACGAGGGGTATTTTTTCAGAGCATTTTGCTCTGAAAAAAACCTCGTCTTATAATCGAGCAAATACGGTACATTCCATGAACTTTTTTAAACTGGTCTCGCCGAGAGAACTGACAGACGTCTCTGCTGGTCGCCAAACCTGGAAGGCGCTCCATGAGGATTAGTACCGTATTTTCCAGCGTATAAGACGACCCCCAACTTTTCCAGTTAAAATATAGAGTTTGGGCTATACTCGTCGTATAAGACTACCCCTCTATCCAG
>JALMGF010000588.1:0-56687 GCA_023333645.1 Sceloporus occidentalis
TCCCGATACTTACTATCCCTGACTGGGAATATGCCCCAGTAATGCCATCTAAATTGGTAAGACCAGGCGAGGAATGGTCTGCTAGACCGCAACGCAAGAAGCGATCTACACCTCCTCTGCATCCCACTGCCTAACCTCTGACTAAGCGTGGCTGCTTTCGCCGCTTTCTTCGGGACTCTTGGTCTCCACATCTCCATAGTCCGGCGACTTTATCTTTTGCCCCTGTTTCGGGATGGACATTCTGCGCATCTCACGATTTGGAGCAGAGACGCTACATAACAAGTACTCTCTTCGAGGTCCTGTGATTGCCACTTACCTGCAGCATGTCTCTGAGTCTGGGACTGTCCCTCATGAAGCTCTTCCATACGTCCGTAGATATGGCCTTTTCTACACATTCTGTATGCTTCCACCTGCCACTACATGGTGCTGGGGCCCAACTTGAATTTTTCTTTCTTTTGACATGTCGCCTGCTGTTATGTTATCTTATACAATTTATTTCACATGATGTACCTTGTTGGGGCCGTTCTCGGACTCTTTGCCCTGTGATAAAGTCTTTATTACTGACCCATTCTTTGGGATTTCATGATACATATACCTCTCAATACACACGCATGTACCGTTTGTTTTGGTTCCTTTTTTTGCCTTACATATTTATTATTTAATTTGATATCCTGTGCTTATGCGGTGGGTCTCGGACCACTGTTGCATTGAGTTATCTTTTTGTTTTTGCTTTTGGTATTTGCTTTCTCTTCAATTTGCTCTCTATTACTCCCCCTGAGCCAGCCAACCTGGTCCTCTGTGACCTTGGCGTTAGGCTTTCCCGACTCTCGGGACAGATGGCTCTCCCACTGATAGGCACCCATCTCCAGAGGGCAGGTTGTGGCCTGTCCTTCGGGATACTGTTGCTCAATGTTATGACTGTTGTTTTTTGTTTTCTTTTTAGTATTGTTTTTTCGGCGTGCCGCCTTGCCTCTTGTCTCTCAGTCTCTCCAGGGGTTGTTTAATGCATCCCAACACTATTAAAGTTACGACCCTTAACGTCCGGGGTCTCAATAAGCCCGAGCATAGGTCTAGATTGTTTCATTTTTTACACACCTCTAAAACAAGAGTCGCTTTTATCCAAGAGACTCACTTCAAGCAAGGTAAAGAACCCCGAATGTCCTCAAAATATTATACTACTAGTTACTTCTCAAGTTCTGTGGACTCCAAGACCAAGGGAGTCGTGATTCTTATACATAAAGCATTGCCTTTTCAACACTTAGATACCTGGAGAGATGAGGAGGGGAGGTGTATTTTTGTTAAGGGCTTTCTTGCCTCGCACAAAGTCACGTTGGCCTGTATCTACACACCTAACCGTAATCAGACCACCTTCCTTGTCTCTACTTTGCGCAAACTTGCAGATTTTCAGGAAGGGCTTATTCTGTTAGGGGGCGATTTTAACATGGTGCGCGACCCGCGCCGGGACAGTTCGGTCGGTACATCACATGTCCCTTATTCTCGGATAGCTAAGGTTAAACGTCTATTGCATACTCTGCAACTAGCTGATGCATGGCGTACGCAACATCCATCGGTCAAGGATTTTACTTTTTATTCTTCTGTCCACAAACGCTATACTAGAATTGACGCGATCTTCCTCTCTCACCACCATTTACCCATGTTACACTCCTCTACTATCGGCCCAATGATTCTTGGGGACCATTCCCCTGTCCATGTCAACCTGTCTCTTGCTAACCTGCCACCTAGGTCTGGGGCTTGGCGGCTAAATGAATCCCTTCTGTCCACACCGGCGAACATACAACTTTTGGCTAAGGAACTTCAACACTATTTTGCTGAAAATATCTCTCCCCATCTCCCTTTCCCCACGGTTTGGGAAGCCCATAAGGCGGTGATCCGTGGTCACCTTATTAAAATGGGTGCTCATGCTAAACGCTTAGCGCTTGGTGAAATGTTACAGCTTACTAATCAGATAGCGACGCTGGAGCAGTCCCATAAATTTACTCTGGCTCCGCATATCCTATCCCAACTCACGGTACTTCGGGACCGACTGGCCTCCCTTACCAACAGTCACACTAAACGGCAATTTCTCCTGACACGGAGTTACTTTTATGAATTAGGTGATAAGTCAGGCAAATTACTGGCCAGAGCCCTGCGAGCTAAGAGAGCGGTCACCTTTATTCCCAAAATCCGAGATCGCGCTGGAGTACTATACCTCCTTATATAACTTGCCTCCTGCCTCGGGGCCTCCTCCTTCCTCTAGTCCTTCTTTACAAGATTATCTGAACAGGCATTTGACTGCCCGTCTTTCCCTAGATGATTCGTTGCTGTTGGAAAATCCCATTGATTTAGCCGAGGTTGAGGCAGCCGTTAGGTCCCTCCCTAACGGGAAATGCCCTGGCCCGGATGGGCTGACCAAAGCTTATTACCTGAAGCTTCTACCTGTCTTGGGGCCACACTTGACAACATTGTTTAACAGCCTTTCTAGAGGAGACGGTTTCGACCCCCACACTAACAGGGCCCATATAACTGTGATACCAAAACCGGGCAAGGACAAGGAGCAATGTGGCAGTTATCGCCCTATCTCCCTACTTAATACGGACATTAAGTTACTTGCAAAAATCCTTGCTGCTCGTCTTAAGCCCCTGCTCCCCTCACTTGTTAATCTAGACCAGGTGGGCTTTGTCCTGGGGCGGGAGGCGAGGGATAATACAATCAGAGTGTTGGATGTCATTTCACACGCCTGTACATCTTCTACCCCGATGGCCCTTGTCTCTACAGACGCAGAAAAAGCCTTTGACAGGGTGGCTTGGCCTTATTTATTTCAGGTGCTCCGCTGTGTGGGCTTAGGTCCAACGTTTTGTAGTTGGATTGCGGCACTGTATTCCAACCCCTCAGCCTGCGTTATGGTTAATGGCTCTCTATCCCACCCAGTCACCCTGTCAAATGGTACAAGGCAGGGGTGCCCCTTATCGCCACTTCTATTTATCTTGAGTATGGAACCGCTCACCAATGCCATTAGACATAACTCGGCTATTCAAGGGGTCTCCATCGCACATAGGGAACACAAACTATCATTATTTGCCGATGATATGCTGTGTCTTTTGACGGATCCGATTCATTCCTTGCCTCCTCTTATACAGGAATTAGCTATCTTTCAGTATTTTTCCAATTATAAAATTAACATGGAGAAATCTGAGATCCTTGGTATTAATTTGTTGGATCAGACTAGGCGATCTTTACAAGCCCATTTCCCGTTCCGCTGGTGTTCTTCTTCCATTAAATACCTAGGGCTGCAAATCACTGGGGATTTGCCTTCCTTGTATGAATTAAATTTCTTACCTTTACTGCATCAGGTCTCTGAGGACCTGCGTAAGTGGGCATATCCCCACGTATCTTGGTTCGGTCGGGTTTCAGTAATTAAAATGAATGTCTTGCCGCGATTTCTCTACCTTTTCCAGACCCTCCCTATTTTCCTTCCGTGTATTTTTTTTAAGAAATGCCGTCGTATCTTCACTACCTATATCTGGGCGTCGGGCACCCCTCGTTTGCCGTTTTCGCATCTTACTCGTCCCAAGGCTAGGGGGGGATTGGGAGTGCCGGACTTAGAGCTTTATTATCACGCTGCTCACCTGCGCAGGGTTGTGGAGTGGTCGCTCCGCGCTCCTAAGCAGTGGGTATTGTTGGAGGAGGCCTCTGTGCCTCATCCGATACACTCGCTTCTGTGGCTCTCAGACGTTAACAAACTTGTCATCAAGCATCCCACCATCTCCCCTACGCTCAAGGTATTTAAAAGATATGTTGCTCGGGGCCACCTGACCTCGTTTCCCAACCCTCTATTACCGCTGGCAGGTAATCCTGCCTTTGTGCCGGGATATCTCTCTAGCAGGTTTAAAAAATTTTCTCCCTCCGGGGTTTTGCGTATATGTCATGTCACTACTCCTGATGCTGTGAAGCCCATGGGGGCATTAGTGGATGCCTCTGTCCCTCCGACAAGAGACCTCTTTTTTCTTTACGCTCAGCTTCGCCACTTTGTTACCTCCCTGCCTATGCATGCGGGATACCGAAGACCTTTGACGGAATTTGAGCTCTTGTGCACTGCTAAGGGAGAACCAGCACATCTCTTGTCCGTTCTATATGCCTTACTGCTGTCCTTTCATACTGTCCTGAAACCGTACTACCTAGCTATGTGGGAAGCGGACCTCCCTTCTATCTCCTCTGACGAGGACTGGGATTGGATTATCCAGTCGATACATAAAGGAGCTATAGCTAGTAAGATCCAAGAGACGTCTTACAAACTACTTGCTAGGTGGTATCGTGTTCCGCATGATCTCCACCGTTTTCTGCCACAGGTACCCGACCTTTGTTGGCGTTGTAACTCAGGACCGGGCACGTTAATGCATATTTGGTGGGAGTTCTCCCTTATTCAGCCATTTTGGAAGGTGATTGAGCGAGTCCTTAGGGAGGTTGGTGAGTCTAACTATGTTTTGACCCCTGCGGCGGCCCTATTACACTATAGCCAGATACCTCCGCACACCTATAAACATTCCGTCACTTACCATGTCCTTAGTGCGGCTAAGGCGGTCATACCGCGGTTCTGGAAGAAACCGTGTACCCCTCCGATCCAGGCTTGGCTTCGTCAGATGCATTTTATCTCACACATGGAGGACTTAGTCTGGTCTTCTAGGGGGCAATCCCATTTGTATGAGAAGAGATGGTTTTGGTGGAAGACCCTTATTATATCGCCGACCTTTACTGCTTTTTTGGGTTCCGTCACTTAAGTAGTACACGATCGTGTATAGGCTCCCTGACTACTTGACTCGTATTTTCCTTTTGTTACCACACATGTGATTAATCGTTACACACTCCTGTGTTCACCAATATCATGTATTGATATTTTCTTCTTGTTTTACAATTGACCAACTTGTTTTACAAGTGACCAACAGGCAACGGCGCGGCACACGCCACTGGTTTTCATGTTATGTTCTTTATTGTTACATTGTTTTTTTTGTTTATATTGCACCTATTGTGTAATCCGCTCTTCTATATTTGCGCATTATTGGCTCTTGCTCATACCAGGCCGTTTCGATTGATGTCACATATCCTTATGTCTTATGTCTGATGCTATCAGTTCCAAGGACTGTTCGTCTCGGTCTACTGTATTGTGATAACCTCATTCTTATGCAATGTACACCTCTTGCATCTTCGGCTGCCTCTTAGGCAGTTTGTATTTCAGTTTGTCTTATGTGATATGCTCCCATTGTATCTGGATGATCCTCATGCTGTTCCAATTTGTATGGTCAATAAACGCTTATTGCAAACAGATTTTGGAAGGCTGTGTGTGCTCATCTGGGCATTCGTCTACAGTTGTCCTCTGCCTATCATCCTGAAACCAATGGGCAAGCCGAACGGACTAATCAAATGTTAAAACAATACCTTCGTATGTATGTCACTAAAGATCAGTCCAATTGGGCATCTTTACTCCATCTGGCTGAACTGTCCTACAATTGCTCATATCATGAAGTTCTCAAGACCTCTCCTTTCTGCGCAGCTATGGGATTTGAACCCAACTTATGGCCACCCAACAGTCTCCCTACTGATGTTCCAGCCGCGGACTCCCATCATAAGTCTCTGCAGCAACACTGGAAGGAAGTTTCAGAGGCTATCACTAAAGCTAAGATACTTCAAAAAAGGTCTGCAGACAAACGTCGTTCAGTAGGACCGCCATTATCTCCTGGGGACTCTGTCTGGCTTTCCACACTGCATGTGCACCTCAGACAGAACACAAAGACCCTAGGTCCCAAGTACATTGGTCCTTTCAAAGTTCTGGCAAAGATTAATGACGTCTCTTACTGGAGCTTCCACCCAATATGCATATACATAATGTTTTTCACATATCACTGTTGAAACCAGTGATTCATAACCGATTCTCTCGTCAGCTGGCTCCACCGAAACCCGTTTTGATCCAAGGTTCTGATGAGTATGAGCTTGAGGCCATCATCGACTCGAGAATATGCAGACGCAGATTACAATATCTCGTCCACTGGTTGGGATACGGACCAGAAGAACGATCCTGGGTGTTGCTGCTGATGTCCATGCGCCCCGTCTGATTCGTGCTTTTCATCACCGTCATCCTACCGGCACGGCTCCCTTTTAAGGGGGGGTAGTGTAACTACGGGGTACTTACCTTCCGTTCCCCCGAACCGCCGTTCTACTGAAGCCCCTCGTCGCCTGTAGCCGCTGGCAGGTTTCCTGAACGCAGACTGCATGAACTCTGGCTCTGTACACACGCGCACCACCGTGTGGCCTCTTATAGACACTACACCTATGCGTTCCAAGCCTCCGTTTCATGCGGGGCGGGAAATACAATTAGTAGGTCTATTTAAACCTGGCTGTTGCACTAGCTCATTGCCTGTGATAGTGCCTTGTGCATGTTGGCTGGGATTATTAAATACTTCGTGATTTTGGCTTCTGACCTTGGCTTGTTTTTGACGTTCCTGTCTATCTCCTGTGTTTGACCCGGCTTGTTTTTGATTATTCTGTCCTTGCCTACTCCCGACCTCGGCTCCGTGTAACGACTACTCTTTTGCCTGCTGCAACCAATATACTGCTCTGCTCCCGTACCGGTGGATGATACCAGGTTCCTGCACTGCTGGTCCTCTAGCCGTGACATATACGTGGCCGAGCGTTTATGTCGGAGAGCCTTGGCCAGAGACTTACCGGGCTTATCCCCCAGCTCAAAAAAGTGTTTCCTCAGAAGCAGGAAGTTACGCTTAGCTTTATCATTTAAAAGGGAAGCCAGGTGGTCACGAAGTGCCTGCAATTGGAGAAGGAGAGCGTCATCACCAGTGCGCTTATGGCGCAACTCCAATTGGGCAACTCGTTGGTTAAGACTTAAAATAGAAGCTAATTCAAATTTTTTGTTCCAAGAACCCAGTTTGATCAGATGGCCCCAAATGACCGCTTTATGGGCCTCCCAGACAGTAGGGAAGGGGGTGTCAGGGGAGATGTTTTCCTGGAAGTAGGTATAAAGGTGACCGGACAGGTCCGCAACATCCTGAGGGTTCCCCAGAAGCGCCAAGACCAAAGTCTCGTAGGCAGGCTGGGGAGGGAGAGGGAAAGACAGACAGGGGCATGATCACTTAAGGATTGGATACCAATGTCTGTCTTAAAAAGAAGGGACAAGCGATGGTGGGAAATAAAAAACATATCAATTCTGGTGTAGCGTTTATGTAGAGCAGAAAAGTAAGTATAATCACGATCCCGGGGATGCTGCGCCCTCCACACGTCACCCAACTGGCTAAGGTGCAAATGCCTCTTAACCTTATTAATGCTAGAAAAGGAAATGTGAGAAGTCGAGGCAGAGCAGTCCATGGCAGGATTCAGGACCAAATTAAAGTTGCCCCCCAGGACGGTGAGGCCCTCCTGAAAGGCAGACAACTTAGTTAAAACTCGCACTAGGAACGCAGCTTGATTCTTATTTGGGGCATATAGGTTAGCCATGGTGACCTTTTGTTGACCAATAAAACATTTAATAAACAGACAGCGTCCCTCAGGGTCCCGCCATACCTCCAGCTCCTTAAAGGGAATGTCTTTGTGAATCAAGATAGCGACTCCTTTAGTTTTGGAGTCCGGACTACTGGCGAAGTAGACCGAGTGGAAATATCTATCAGACAACTTAAACTGTTTGGAGGCCAGAAAATGCGTTTCTTGAATGTAAGCGATCTTAGTTTTCAGGGAGCGCAAGACATATAACAATTTGGAGCGCTGCTGCAGCTTATTGAGCCCCCTAACATTGAGAGAAGTAAAACGTATCAACTCAGGAGACATGGAGAGAATGGCAGGGACCCCTCAGTAATGACGTCGATACCGCCCAACAAAAAAAGGATGAAGAGAAAAGAGAAACAAAATAACAAATAACCAAACCAAGACGAAGCAATTGTCAAATGCAATAGCATTGAAGAATGAGCCAGTAGATCGAGAAGACGATCTAAGACCAGGACCGCCAGGCAGGACGCCTGGGGACGGCAGGCTCCGGCAGGGCAGCAGCGGCCAACAAACAAACCAAGAGTAAGCATAAAAAAAAACAACACATTCAGAGCAGATACCCTCATGAATATATATAATAGGAGGTAATGAAAACCACCGAACAGGGGAACCGAGGAGAAAAAGAAATTAAAAAAAAATAAAATAAAAAATAAATAAATAAAAAATAATAAATAAAAAAAAAAAAAAAAAAGGGGGGGGGGGAGAAGATGTCAATGTAGTGTAGTGCGTGCAGAGTACTGCAACCACCAGCAGGGGGTAGCACATATGTGGCGTAAGCGTGAAGGGCCAGAAATATGGCCCAGGGGCACCAAAGTGTATAGGGAGACACTTGTACGACAGAACACGATCAAGTCATGTAAACAAATCAAAAGAAAGGAATAAAATAAAAAGGTAAACAACACAAATAGAAATCAAATAAAAGGAAGAGAGCGTCAATAGAGTGTGGACAAAAAGACCTCCACAGCAACAAGTGTCGCAACATGCCCTCTCATGGGTGCAGAATCAGGATCTAAACGGACGAAGCGGACAAAACGGATACGGGACGAGACGGAAAAGCAAAACGTCGGAATAAGGTAAGTCTGTAGAAATAAAAAAAAAATAAAAAAAAAATAAAAAAAAAAACCCGAAGCGATGCGGAGATAGTCCAAGTCCAGGCACTGGATACAAAGGGCCAGGCAGAAGGAGGCAAACGAGCAACGCCGATGTCAACGAGGCAGGAGCCAGCAGAGAAAACTTGAAGCTCCACCGAAGGGATGGTGAAAAAGAGGTCCTTCAAGCTGGTGACGGAGCCTTCGGATGGCGCTGACGCTTACGTCGCTGGGGGCCCGGAGTCCAGGCCCGGGCAGGATCCGACAAGCGCGGTGGCACTGTAAAGCTGTATTCCCAATCCTCCACCTGTACCTGAGGGAGGTCCAGGCGATCAAGAAAGTCCAGCACATCGGACGCCTGCCGAATGGAAAAGGTACGGCCATCTGTGACAGGGCCAGGCTAGCTGGCTCATGTGTCATATGAAGTTTAGCCGGGTCACGGAGCACTTTTGTGTCCGGTTCTGTATACCGTGACCCGGTAATATTTTATATTATGTTTATTGTGTAACCGGCCCAGAGACTGATGTGGATTCAGCCCCAGCCTTCAAAGAGACGATCCTATAATCTGGCTGGGGCTCTTAATCAGCCAGCACAGCCCTGACTGCCCAGACGGCACCCGCACTACAGGGGGGATAACACAGGTGGGGGAACCCATTGTATTCTGTAATACCCTCACCTGATACATCCCCTGTATACTGATGGGATTTGTGATGGGATGTGGCTGATGGGATTGGGGGCTGGGTTTTGTGTTCATTGAATTAAGGATCTATATAAGTTTGGTTTGTTGTGCAATAAAGAGTTCTTCTTCTGGTTTTACTACGAATGGTGGTCTGGATGATCCGTGGATAGCTGAGTGCTATCCGTATGAGGGACTGACTGGTGATTCCTCAGCCCTCAAACAGGGGTACCCAGCCTTGGGTACGGTGACCCTGTAACATTGGTTGGCAGCGGTGGGAAGAATCCCACGACTTGGGTGAAATCCAAACCACCAACTGGGATTGCAGACGAGAGACACCAAGAGAGCTCCTGGAGGTTTGTAGCAAAGGAAAGGCTACTCTGATTGCGGACTGCAGAGAGATGGACCGGCACCAGGATGCCCCAGAGGAGAGCCTCGGACTGAGTGCTCTACAAAAGAACATTCTATGGCACCTATCCCTGTACCCAGGAGGGGCTACATCGGAGCAAGTGACGGCGGTGATTAAAATGTGTCACCAGGAACTGAGCCAGAGTGGGTCTGTATCTCCCAGACTAGGGGAACAGACCACCAAAATATTGCACCAGGATATCCAACCATTCCGAGAACCAGAGGATGAGACAGACCGGGTTACAGCCGAGGTGTGTGAGCTTGAACACCAGCAATGGCAGTTAGAGTCTGCGCCTGCAGACTGGAGGGATGATTTCTCCCATCCCCACTTTGAAACGTACTGGGCACAGTACTGGACAATGTGGGATCTACGAGTTCCACTCCTGGGGGAGAACCCGTTGCCGGAGTGGGAAGACGAATTGAGGGATCTCATATATGCAGAGCTCGACCTCCAGAGCCGCTACCAGGGATTCTCCCAGCAGTTAGCAGGTGAAGACCACAGCGACCCTCTGATGCTGTATAGCCCCATCGACCCAGGACTGATATATGATGCCTTCCAATTTGACTCGTCCTTCGGAAGCCCGTGCCAGTACCGCAGGGATACTATCTGGGACAACCGTGCAGAAGTCCTGGTTTATGCTATTCCCCCCGAGCTGGAGGCTGTTATGGATTGCCTGGTCCAAGAGGAATGGCAGCTCGAGAGGGACTATAAAGAATTGCTGCAGAGAGTGGAGCTCCAGGAGTTACAAGGAGACTGGGAGCATGATACTACAACTTGCGGGAGTGGGACCGAGGTCCTCTTCACCTACTCCTCGGCCCCTGCCCTGGCGAGAAGAACCGAGTTCCTCGCCAGCAGAAAGAAGCGGAGGAGGAAGCCAAAAGCTCCGACCCTAGTCCTCACCAACAACACTGGCTGCTCTACCCCGGCAGAAGAGATGACTGTCCCCACCGCCCGAGTAAGTGGCACAATCCCCCTCACCAAACCCTTATCTATGCCCGTAGAAGCCAGGGCCCCAGATTGTCCCCCTGATTTCCCGAGTGTCCTGGAAGAAGCCCGGGTCACTGCCCCAGAGGTTCCCTATGAAGTCCCCGGTGACCCGGTAGAGGCACCATTCCCCGACCTAGCGAGGGCGCCAGAGGGGCTGCCGAGTTCCCTGGGTCCTCTCAGTAGCCTGGCGCAGGCCCTGGTTCCTATCCCTGTGTTTTCCGAAGTGATCCCTGATTCCCCAAGTGTCCTGGTAGGAGCCCAGGTCACTGTCCCAGAGTGTTCCTCTGACTCTCTCCGTGCCCAGGCAGAGGCACCTGTCCCAGAGAGGAAGATCGAGGGTCTGCTTAACCCTCCCGGTGGTCCAGTATTGGCACCTGTCCCTGCCCCGGAGTATTCCCCTGGGTCCCCTGAGTACCCCGCAGAGCTGCTTAGCTCGCCCAATAACCCTGTAAGGGCACCTGTTCCTGTCCCAGAGTGTCCCCTAGGTCACTCCAGTGTCCCGGTAGAGGCCTCGCTTACTACCTCTACGTGTTTCCCTGGTTCCCCGAGTGCCCCCGGCCCGATCAGCAGGGTTTTCCTTCCATGCAACCGCCCTGGCCTGGCAGCTGCCCCAGACTCAGTTCCCAAGACTAGGGAGCAAGAGTCTCCAGGTGCCCCTGTTACCCCGGTGAGGGGGATAGCCATGTGCCCCCGGCTGAGCTGGGACCGTCCTCCAATTCACAGAGGACTACTGACTATCCTTTTGGGCAACCAGGGCCCTGGCCCACCTTCAATGGATGATTCTGACAAAGGGCGCCATGAACTAAGGCCTGCACCTTTGAACTTTGTCCACTCGGACAGCCTGCAGCAGACCCGTGTGGATCTGCCTGGTCTGCCGGACCGTTGGTCAAGGGGGAGATCTGTGACAGGGCCAGGCTAGCTGGCTCATGTGTCATATGAAGTTTAGCCGGGTCACGGAGCACTTTTGTGTCCGGTTCTGTATACCGTGACCCGGTAATATTTTATATTATGTTTATTGTGTAACCGGCCCAGAGACTGATGTGGATTCAGCCCCAGCCTTCAAAGAGACGATCCTATAATCTGGCTGGGGCTCTTAATCAGCCAGCACAGCCCTGACTGCCCAGACGGCACCCGCACTACAGGGGGGATAACACAGGTGGGGGAACCCATTGTATTCTGTAATACCCTCACCTGATACATCCCCTGTATACTGATGGGATTTGTGATGGGATGTGGCTGATGGGATTGGGGGCTGGGTTTTGTGTTCATTGAATTAAGGATCTATATAAGTTTGGTTTGTTGTGCAATAAAGAGTTCTTCTTCTGGTTTTACTACGAATGGTGGTCTGGATGATCCGTGGATAGCTGAGTGCTATCCGTATGAGGGACTGACTGGTGATTCCTCAGCCCTCAAACAGGGGTACCCAGCCTTGGGTACGGTGACCCTGTAACACCATCCCTCCGAACCAGCAGAGCCGCAGGAAATCCCCACTGATACAGAGTCGCCGAGCGACGGAGCAGGTCAGTAATGGGACGTAAATGTCGCCTAAACTGCAGCGTTTGCGGCGAGAGGTCAGGGAAGATCAAAATTTGATGGCCTTCCCAGGAGACGGAATTCGTTGGCCGATAGCGTGCCAAGATGGATTCCTTGACAGGGAAGTCATGCAGTCGGCAAATGATGTCACGAGGCGGCTGTGTGTCATCCGATCGCGGCCGAAGGGCCCTATGAGCCCGGTCAAATTTGATATCAGTGTCCAACGGACGTTGCAGTAGGGTGTTGAAAATCTTGCGCAGAGTGGGAATAATGTCAGGCAGCTCCACAGTCTCAGGGACACCCCGTACTCTCAAATTATTTCTGCGGCCTCTATTATCTATGTCGTCGAGTAAGACCAACAATAGTACTCGCCTGGTCCTGAAGCTGGGCAGACAGAAGATCGACAGTGGAGGAGATCTTGGTAGTGTCCGTTTCAAGCGTAGCCACATGGTCGCCAATGTGCTTCACATCCGACTTAATCTCAGTGAGCACATCGTGGATACCACGTGTCGCACGGTCGAAGACCTCCATGAGATCCGCTTTCGTCGGCAGGTGTTTAAGAGCATCTTGCCAAGGTGAGTCCGGAGGAGGGGTAGGGCGGTCCCCGGGTGGAAGAACCGGACCGATGTCCTCAGATACGCCACTCTGCGGGCTACCGGGAGCGGAGAGAGGCCTAGGGAACGAGTCCCGCGAGTCATGGTCGACGGCCCCGTGAAAATAGGAGCGCACCGAGGTGAGTGGTTGCTTGTCCTTAGCACCCTGCGACCTCGGCGTTGCCGCGGACCTGTTAGGCTTGCCCATCCTCGGTTAAATGACCTGAACGGTGGAACTATAAAGTGAGGGTATACGGAGCTCACAACTCACGCATCCATCTTGGAGCTCAGTTGGCCACGCCCCCCCAAACATGGAATTTTGACAGATCAGTTTGCTGGGTCCGGGTCTCATCTGAGATACGGTAGACGTCCCATATTTCATTTTAACCCCAAAACTATATATTTCCAAAAACTAGACGGCTCAGGGAATCTAGTTGGGGGCATATTGGCCTGTCCCATGCAGATGATTCCACACCGGCGCCTTCAAAATTTAGTCTAACAAAAAAAGAAAACATTTTTCACATCCACTTTGCGGTTTCACCATGTTTATTTTTCTGAGTGGATGTGTGAAAGAACAAAATAGGTCGTGAGACTTTCTATATGTTTGCAGACGACATAATGATGTCATGTTCCTTGGGGGGGGTGGTAATGGAACAGGTTTCCCAGATTTCCTGAGTATTATAACTACAAATAAATTATCACAAAGACTCCGGCAATGGGGATGGAAATAGAAACTTCTGAAACTTATTGAAGAATTTCCAATAAATATCCTTTTAGCTGGACATCCACAAGTAGAAAATATCTGGAGATTGAGATCCCATTGAATATCAGAGATATAATAAAAAATAATATAATATTGCGGTTTGGAGGTCTCTGTGCCTCTCCTGGGTGGCTTTACTGCTTGAAGATGGTTCCGGTCCTGATTTCTAAAGGTCTGATGCAAACAATTTCAGAACTTGGCTGGGAAGTTTATATGGAATGCTAAAAAAAACCAAGAGATATTATCCATAGTAATAAGACCAAGGAGGGGACTGGAGTTTCCATTAATGAGTAAATATGCTTGGGTTAGCGCGTTAGCACATGTCCACAGGTTACAACAACCTGATGTTAAGAAAGATGGTGGTTTTGGTTTGAGCAGAATATGATTGGTGAAGTGATGCTAGTTATTAAAAAATAAAAATGTAGCCAACACTAAAAATTATCTCTTGGGGAATCTAATCCCAGAATGGATGACGTTTAAAAAAATCCATCCCGCTGAAGATATTAGAAATGACCCTGACGTATTGGCCGAACAGAGATAGTTTGAGATTAAAATATATCATGGAGATGGGAAGACCAAGAAGGTTTGAAAGGTCTAGGATGGACTTGGGAATTCCATCAAACCAATTCTCCACAGCCTTTAGAATGAGCCACTATCTGACAACAACTTCTATTTAAATCTATGAATATAAGATTATTCAAACAACTGGAACATATTTTTGAAAATACAAAAAATGTAGGCCTATTACGAAAGTGGCAAGTGTTTTGGAGAATATAGATCCACCAAGTTCCCTGAAGGCCATAAAAAGTTGAGGGAGAGACACCGATTAATCAGTGAGGTATTGCGGTGGTTGTATCAATGACAAGGAAGTTCTAGCAGCTAAAATGGTATGCTTCTCTGAAGAAGTGGGTTTTTAGATGTTTCTTGAATGTTGGGAGGGAGGGAGAATGCTGAAGGTTCCTTGGGAGTAGATTCCAGAGATATGGGGCAGCTCGAGTGAAATCTTGTAGACGGGAAAAGGAAGAGGTGATGAGTGAGGAGGAGAGCCTTAGCCCATGGGAGGAACGTAGGGATCGAGTAGGAGAGTATTTGCTAATGAGGTCAGAAATGTACGGAGGAGCAGTGTTATGGGGGGGCAGTGTTGGGGGGAGCAGTATTATGGATGGCCTTATATGTCAGTACCAGGATCTTAAATTTAATTCTAAAGGTAATTGGGAGCCAGTGGGGGGTTTCACAGAGGGGGGAAGCAGAAGAGGAGCGACGTGCAAGGAAGATGAGCCTAGCAGCGGCATTTAGGATAGACTGTAGAGGAGAGAGTCGAGACAGTGGAGTGCCAACCAGAAGAGTGTTGCAGTAGTCAAGACGGGAAATGATAAGGGAATGAACCAGGGTTTTTGTGGATTCTTGGGTGAGGAATGGGCGGATACGAGAGATGTTTTTTAGGTGCAAGCGGCAGGATCTGGCGAGGGACTGAATGTGAGGGATGAAGGAGAGGTTTGAGTCAAGGATGACCCCAAGGCATCGGGCCTGGTTAGTAGGAGAGATAGTCGTGTTGTTAATGGTGATAAAGAATTCAGGTACTGGAGTGGAGATGGAGGGAGGGAAGATAATGAGTTCAGTTTTAGAAAGATTAAGTTTCAGGTAGTGTTGTGACATCCATGAAGAAATAGCAGACAAGCAATTGGTAATGCGGGACAGGAGAGATGGAGAGAGATCAGGAGGAGACAGGTAGATTTGGGTATCATCTGCATATAGGTGATACTGGAGGCCAAATGAGTTGATTAGTTTGCCAAGAGAGGAAGTATAAAGAGAGAACAGCAGAGGGCCAAGGGCTGAACCTTGGGGGACACCAACCAAAAGTGGAAGGGGTGATGATGTCTTGCCAGAGAAGTTGACGGAGAAGGAATGGTTAGAAAGATATGAGGAGATCCAGGAGAGAGCTGTATCTCGAATGCTTATAGAAGCAAGTGAGTCTAGAAGAAGGTGGTGATCAACAGTATCGAAAGCAGCAGAGAGATCCAGTAGAATTAGAATAGAGTAGTGACCTTTTGCTTTGGCAGAGAGCAAGTCATTGGAGACTTTTGTTAGAGCTGTTTCAGTAGAGTGAAGGGGTTTGAAACCAGACTGTAGAGGGTCAAGGAGGGAATTAGAGGAGAGGAAGTTAATGAGGCGGTTGTACACAATCCGTTCAAGCAGCTTAGAGATAAAAGGAAGCAGAGAGATAGGGCGGTAGTTAGTCAAACAGACGGGATCTGAGGAAGGATTCTTTAGAATTGGTGTGATTAGCGTATGCTTGAAGGCAGATGGTACAGTTCCAGATGATAGAGAAAGATTAAATAGGTGGGTAAGTGATGGGCCAAGGGACGGATATAGAGACTTTGTGAGGTGTGAAGGGATGGGGTCGAGGTGACAGGTTGTTGGGTGAAAGGAAGAAAGAAGAGTGGCTTCTCTTCCTCGGTTGTAGGGGAAAAGGCAGTTAGTATAGTAGGAGTGGAGAGAGTGGTGTTGAGTGGTATAGGAGGGAGTTGTAAGGAAGAGAGGTCTTTTCTAATAGTCTCGATCTTCTCTTTGAAGTGGGTAGCAAGATCTTGGGCAGTGAGAGAGGTTTGTGGTGTGGGTGTGGAGGGACAGAGAAGGGAGTTGAAAGTAGAAAAAAGGCGTCGTGGGTTGGAAGAAAGAGAGGATATGAGAGTGGAGAAGTAGAGCTGTTTGGTGAGAGAGAGGGCAGAGTTGTAGGTGTGGAGCATGAATTTATAGTGAGTAAAGTCTTCGCTGGATTTGGATTTTCTGAAGTAATGCTCAGCCGTGCGGCAGCACTTCTGAAGAAACCGTGTGATTTTGGTATGCCATCATTCTCGTCTTGTCATACCCTTTGAACGTATGTATTGTATTAAGCGCTGCGTAAATTGTTGGCGCTATATAAATAAAAGATAATAATAATAATAATATGTACACGATAAGAACATTATAAAAAAGGATCTGCGGAAGACTGATGCATCTTACATCGTAAAGTTTCCCTTAATACGATATCTCCGTGCTTTATCTTTTCTTGGATACCTGAATACGCTTTTCTTATTCTAAATAATAAACATATTTGAAAAATAATACATATAAAGATACAAATAAAACAATAATAAATGGGTGTAACAAAACATTTGTGACAGCAGAGCCAACAGGTGATTTTGCCATGATTTCTGTTGATTTAGCAAAGTTTTTCCACCAAAGATGTACCTGAAAGTGTTGACCATTCATGCTCTATATTTTTGAGTTTACCTTGCTCATGCTGAAATACAATCTATGCTTCTTTTAACTGTTTTTGTAGGACATTTAAAAATCCCACATCTTACATTGTGATGGGAACAACCTGTACCCCAACTGGGTACACCCACCAGATGATCCTTCCATTTCCCCATGGCCACCGGGAACACGAACCTCAACCCACAGGCAGTACTAGCGTCGGAGACAGCAGGAATCATAGCTCTTCAGGAACCTTGCTTTAACGGCCTGACAAAGGCACCAAGGCTTCTCACAATAATATGACGGGACCTGTATCGAGATAACTAAGGAACAAAAGTGAAAAAAACTAAAATCCCACGTGTAATAAAAAATAAATATACCGTATTTGCTCGATTATAAGACGACCCCCAAAATCTAAATATTAATTTAGGAAAAAAACAAAAAGCCTGAATATAAGACTACCCTATAGGAAAAAAAGTTTTACTAGTAAATATTAATTCATGTAAACAATTTTTTCATATTTAATAAAAGCTATGATTGAGAAAAATATATAATTTTTTATTTCCTTGTATTTGCCAACCTGCCCCCCCAGTTATGCACATCTGCCCCCAGGGTTGCCACTCTGCCCCCAGAAATGCCTTATATCCCCTATTTGCCACTCTGCCCCGTGATGTACCTTTTAACCCTCTATATGCCACTCTGCCTCGAGAAATGTCTTATACCCTCCTATATGCCACTCTGCCCCATGATATGCCTTTTAACCCCCTATATGCCAGAGTCGACTTGTCTAAGAAGCGGAGGGATGTTTAGCTTAAAAAGTTGGGAAAGATTGGAGGGGATCCAAAGACCCAAATATCTAATGGCTGGGGAAGGGGCCCACCTAAAAGGGAAGCGATCACCCCAACCACCCCTGGCTTTCGGGAAAATCAGTGTTTTGGCAGTGTTAAGCATAAATCTTGGCAAGTTCCATCCGTTCACCAGGAGTTGAGCCAGAGGAGAATCATATAATGCCTGAAACAGACGGGTAAACTGGAGGCCCAAGTGGTGAAATTTAAAAAAGGACGTTAAATATTGCCACGAAATGCAGTCAAAGGCCTTGTCATATTAGCTAAACTAATGATTATGGCAGATTTATTTTTCACCAGATTGGTGGCAACAATAGGCGAGATCAGACACCGAACGTTGTGAGTGCCTACCCTGAAGAAAACCCGTTTGAGAGGGAGAGATCAGTCTCGTCAGGATGGATTGGAGTTGCGACGCCATCACCCCTGTCAGAATTCTAAAATCTTGATTGAGAAGGGAAATCGGGCGATATGAGGACATTAGCTCAGGGTCTTGGTTAGGTTTAGCAATAAGCACTATTCTGGAAAGATTAAAGTCCTTTGGGGGTCTCTCACCCGCCAGTAGACGGTTATACAGCTCACGAAGGTGAAAGGACAGATGGGGCGTCAAGATATTATAATACTCTGCACTAAGACCATCAGGTCCCGGCGTCTTATGGTTCGGCAAGGATTTAATAGTTGACCGAATCTCCTGCAAAGAAATAGGTGCTTCTAGCAGGTCCCTGGCCTGTTGGTTCAGCTTGGGGATGTCTGCCTGTTGGAAAGTCGCAATCATGGCATCGATATCAATGGGCTCTGCAGTATAGAAATTGTGAAAATAATCCATAAGTAATTTTATCAGGGGATGTAACCCTGGTTTGATTGTCATCTTTCAAGTGGGTAATAAACTGCCTTTTAAAAGTAGAACGTTTAGCCAGGTTGGCCAAGAGCTTCCCTGCCCTATTTCCCCTGCGGAAATATCTATTTCTCAAGTAATCGTGAGCTATCTGGACCTTTTCAGTAGCCCACGTGTCATATAGTGCCTTAGCTTCCTTACAAATTCTGGCAGACTCAGCCGATTTAACCAACACATGTGCGGAATAGGCCCGTGAAAGATCTTGACTGAAGCGCAACAGCCTCTCGTCTGCCACCCTCCTGATACCCGCCACATAACTGAAAATATGCCCCTGCAACACTGATTTGGAAGCCTCCCAGAACAGATTAATATCATCAACGTGTTCTAGATTATCATCAGCGTAATTGAGCCACTCCCTTTCCAAAAAGGATCGGAAGTTGTCAGACTGGAAAAGATTAGAGGGGGATCTCCAATTGAAGGAGAATTGGCGTGGGGAGTCTAGTTTAAGGTCCAGACACACGGGCGCATGGTCAGAGAATCTGTGTGTCTTTAACTCTGTGCAACATAGGTTCCGGAATAAAAAAATAATCTAACCTGGAAAAAGAGTAATGCGGATGAGAATAAAATGTAACTTGCCTATCTACGTGATGGGCATGTCTCCAAACGTCTACGAGATGAAAATGGTCCACGAGGGGTACCGAGGTGAACCGAGTGGTGCGGGAACCTGGGCGCGAAGCATCCAGACCCGGATCAGCTGCCAAGTTAAAGTCACCACCTAGAATGATATTAGTAGCAGATATCTCAATTTAGGTAGTATATGAAGGAATATTGACCCGAATTTGGAGCATACACATTAACAAGAGTGATCCCAATCAGATCTTCAAGATAGTATATCTCCCCTCAGGATCATAGTACTCAGCCTCCACTGAGCACTGCAAACGTGTATTAATTGAGGAACAACAGTTAGCTATCCAGGGGGCCTTAAGCAAGTTAGTGGTACGGTCACACCATGTCAGGAAACTGGGTCCATACGGACGACTGTAAAGACCCAGCACGCCCAAAGATGGAGTTCAGGAGTTCAGTGTGCAGTAGGGGAGTCTCAGGACAGGGCCTGGTGCGGGACGACTGCACTCACACGGGTGATGAGCATCTAGGGTTGTGCAGCCACAAACCAGCGCCCAGATAATATAGCAGCGGATGTAGTCCAGAACGAAGTTAAATCCTGCAGGCTTCCTGGAACAGGCATGAGACATTACACAAGACTCATGTGCAGGATGCTGCAGGCTGGGAGTGTGGAAGCTAAGCAGAGGTTATAGAAGAAACATAACAAGCAAGGGATAGGGAGACCAGGCAAGAAACATAATAGACAAGATATATGATAGAGGCAGGGCCGGCCGAAGACTTAACGCCGCCTGGGGCGAAGTTTAAAATGCCGCCCCCCGCCGACGCCGGGGGGGGGGGGGCGGCATTATCTACCCCCCCGGTACTTACCCTTTAACAGTCCTGCGGCGAGTCTCCCTGTGCTGCCACGGTGCCGGCTTGTAATGCTGAGCGCCGGAAATTCGCGTCACTTCCGGCGCTCTGCATTACAAGCTGGCACCGAGACCAAACAGGTAAACTCGCCGCAGAGGAGAGAGAGAGGGGCACCGAGCGGGTAAACGAAAACCACTCGGTGCCCCTCTCTCTCTCCTCCGCTTCAAAAAAAAACAAAAAAAAAACGCTTGGGGCGGCAAAGTGCCGCCCCTTCTGAAGTGCCGCCTGGGGCAATTGCCCCAGTCGGCCCCATTGTAGGGCCGGCCCTGGATAGAGGGCACAACACAGGTACATCACAGGCTGACACACATAAATACAGGAACTAGCCTAGGACTGTTTGATAACTATTGGAGATTCCGTCACATCATATGGCCATAGTATGCTTAGCCCACCACTACGCCACAGAAGCGGCTAGGAGGGTGGAGGCAGAAGCCATCAACCCACACCCCTCCGGGGAAGAGGAGACCTACAAAATCCAGTGTCCCAGAGGGCCCCAGCGAGCCCCCAACCAGACAAACACAATACAGCATAAGGAAGTATGAGCAATAACTCGCCCGTTAACAAAATTTATCCTCTTAATTTTCCCCCACATTTTAACTGAAACAGTGGCGCAGAAACAAATGTATCATAAAACCTCCAAAAAAACAGAGAACCCAGAAACGGTACAACGAACACCATTTCAATTTCCAAACCATCGAAGAGATATAACAGGTATCACTTGGAAGAAGCAGGAGGAGAGGAGAGACTGCATCCAGGCCGGAAGCAAGTAAGCGTCTGGCTTCCTCTGGGGAATCAAAGAGGAAGGCTTTTTCATCATGGTACACCCTCAACTTTTCAGGGTACAGCAGAGCGAACTTTATCTTTTTTTTTTTTTTTTTTTTTTTTTTTATATTGACATATATAATATTATATTATACAAAAGAAATCCGTAAATATTTAACAATGCTACATTTAAACATTACAATGACATACGAAACAAACGTACATACAAGGATTCCATTAGTCTCGATCATACTGTTCTATCTATGTCCGGTGTATGAGTTTCTTTGGGGGAGTTTTCGATCAATAATAACTCGCCTCTAGACATCCAGTTCTCCATCAGAAAGAAATTTTAACCAATTTTCCCATACTACATACTTTGTACTACTCCATACGGTTTGGGCCAAAATCCCCTTTTCCATTTGGCATTGATATATTAGTTGGGATTTTTTCTTTGTCCATATGCCGCCCTTAGTCACAATGAGAAGGCTGAGGTTCTTATCTCACAGATGTTTAATGCACATATCAGGTTCCAACTAAGACAGTTACATCAACACCGTAGAACTAAATAAAAATAAATAAGAAAGACAAATCATCAGACATACAGTCAATTACATCAAAAAACACATGACTGGAAACTCATAATTAGACACAAATACACCTACATACCACTTTTGCCTGCTTGTGAACTAAGAGAGGGGTGTGTATCTTAAATTTTCTTAATCAGATGGCTTATGATTCTGAAAGATAACTTTATGACTTCTGATGACAAGACCATTCAATCCTTTATGTAAGTGATTTGTAACAATGCATTATGGGAATAAAATACATTGACAATTATGCTCACAAGCGCCATCTAATGGACACAGAAAACTTTGTGGCTGCAAACACACTCCCACCATCACAACATGTGATTCTTAAAGGAGCTGATATTATAACACATAACTTAACATGAACATTTAGAGGAAACGCATTTTGCACACATTAATCAGATACAATCACGTTACCCTTCCGTTAATCAGCTTCAAGTAATAACACTGTTTTGTGTATGGGTCTTTCTAGATACACTGGCTTACTAGTGCGTGTGCCCTTGTTATCTATTGTTGTGTCACTAACAAGCAGTTTCAGTTTTCTGTCCCTGCCATCAGTTCCTGGGAAGACATCTACCACTTTGGCTAGCTTCCACTGATTTCGTGGCACTAAGTCATCTTGGAGTAAAACAATGTCATTTGGCTTGGCATTTCGTTTGCTCTTGTTCCATTTACTTCTTTGTTGTAAGTTCAACAGATATTCCTTCCTCCACCTAGTCCAAAACTCATTTGCCAAGAACTGAACTCTCTTCCATCTCTTCTGAAGATAGAGATCTTCTCTTACAAACTCTCCAGGCGGTGGTGCAATGATAGTGGATTTCATTGTTAGAATATGATTCGGTGTCAATGGTTCTGGTCCCACTGGATCATTGATGTGTTCTGAGGTTAATGGTCGACTATTCACAATCGCCATTGCTTCGTACATAAATGTTCTTAAGGATGAACTGTCCAATCTTCTGGCAGATTGGTCTAAAATGGATGTTAGAACACTTCTCACAGTCCTAATCTGTCTCTCCCAGACACCACCCATGTGACTGGAAGCAGGTGGGTTCATGACAAAACTACAGCCTAACTCTTTCATACGTTCTTGGTCTATTCCCTTCATCAGTTCCATGAACTCTCTTTTTGCACCGATAAAGTTGGTACCTTGGTCGCTATAGAGTTGACTTACATTTCCACGTATAGAAATAAAACAACGCAGCGCATTAAGGAAAGCATCAGTACTAAGATCATCTAGTACCTCAAGGTGGACAGCTCTCGAACACATGCAGGTAAACAGGAGCCCATATCTCTTCAGCTCTTTCCTTGCATCTTTAACATAAAACGGTCCGAAGCAATCCATACCACTGTAAGTGAACGGAGGAGTGGTTTCCATCCTTTCTGGTGGTAGGTCAGCCATTTTTTGTTCTTGGCTGCATTTTCTTAACTTCCTACACTTAATGCATTTGTAAATAAGAAATGATACCTCACTACTACATCCGAGGATCCAAATGCCATTGGAGCGGATTTCATTGATGGTCATTCCACGACCTTGATGCTGCACCCTTTCGTGGAAGTGCTTTATGAGTAGACGAGATACGTGATGCCCCTTTGGAAGGATGGCTGGGTGTTTGACGTGGGGATGGAGAGCCGCTTGTGTCAATCTTCCTCCCACCCTTAGGATATCATGGTCATCAACAAACGGACTTAGTTTATACAACTTGTTCAACTGCTTTGAATTGACTTCCTTCCCTTGTTTTAGAGACTTGATTTCATCACTGAACACTTCTTCTTGAACTATACGAATTATGAATTGTTCAGCATCCTTTCTTTCTTCAAGCGTTGTTGATTCACTGGATCTTTCTGCCAGACCTTTCACACACTTTGCACAATGTTTGAGTCTCGCTATGGCTTTCACTACCCTTTTCCAATCTGAAAATCTTTGTAGGCGATTTAACAGAGACCTTTCCTCCTTTGTCTTGGTTGCATGTACCTGTGTCATTTTGAGCTCCAGGTCTCTATCATCAATCTCTCCCACCTTGATGTCTTCTTCTTTAGGGAGTTCTTCTTGCCATAGGAAACTTGGTCCAGTGAACCAATTTGACTCGACAAGTTGTTTTGCAGTTAGTCCGCGAGAAGCATGGTCAGCTGGGTTATGCTCTGAAGCAACATACCTCCATTGACTAGGCTCAGTGCTTGACCTGATCTGCTGAATTCGATTGGCTACAAATACATGGAACCGTCTTGCATCATTGTTAATATAACCAAGAACAACCTTGGAGTCGGTCCAGTAGTACTCACAGATACCATCCATGTCTAGCTCTCTCTTTAGCAGGTCACCAATTCTTGTTGCCACAACTGCAGCTGATAGCTCCAGTCTTGGAATTGTTATTATCCGTGTTGGGGCAACTCTTGCTTTACCCATAACAAGCGTGCAGTAGACCTTTCTATACTTAGTCACAGTTCTGAGGTATGAACATACTCCATAGCCAGACGTGCTAGCATCAGAAAAATGGTGTAGCTCATATTGCTTAACATCTTTAAATGTCCTGGACGCATAACAACGTGGTATCTTTACTGAAGACAGATTATGAAGGTCTTGAAGCCAAGCTTCCCAATGCGGTCTGAGGTCATCAGGAAGCGGTTCATCCCAGCCTATCTTGTCCTGACACATCCTTTGTAATATCCTTTTCCCAACTAAAATGAAGGGAGCGACAAATCCAAGAGGATCAAAAATTGAAGCAACTGTAGACATCACTCCTCTTCTAGTGAAAGCCTTTTCCCTTACTAGTACTCTGAAATGAAACTCATCTGAAGTTACGCACCATTGGACCCCGAGCGCCCTTTCTATTTTTGGCTCTCTTAGGGACAAATCAAAGTCAGTTGCACCTTCAGCACATTCTTTCTTTGGAATTGTAGCTATCACCTTCTTGCTGTTGGTGATGAATTTATGCAAGCGGAGGTTCCCAGTATTGCAGAGATCCCTGGCTTCCTTCACAAGCTGTATAGCGTCTTCCTCCAAGTCTACACTTGCTAGACCATCATCAACATAAAAATTGCGTTGTAGGAACTTCACTGTAGCTTGATTAAATTTGCCTTCACCTTGTGTGGCAAGGTGCTTGAACCCGAAGTTTGCACATCCTGGCGAGGAAGCAGCTCCAAACAGGTGAACCTTCATTCGATACACTGAAGGTAGGGTCTCCATGTTGCCTTCTTCCCACCACAGGAACCTGAGGTAGTCTCGATCCCTTTGAGCAACATGAAACTGATGGAACATACGCTCCACATCACACATAATGGCCACTTGTCCTTTCCGGAAACGGCACAAGACCCCAACCAGAGTATTTGTGAGGTCAGGCCCAGTCAGTAGATGTTCATTCAGGGAAGTATTCTGAAATCTTGCTGAGCAGTCAAAGACGACTCGGATCTTGCCTGGTTTCTGGGGGTGATAAACCCCATGGTGAGGGATATACCATGATGGTTGCCTGTTTATCTCCATCTTTGGAACCCTTTCTGCATCGCCTCTTACTATCATGTTCTTCATGAAAGCCACGTAGTCCCGGTAGTATTGCTCATCTTTCTTCAAACGTTTTTCTAGGCATTTGAGTCTATGTTCTGCACAAGCCTTGTTGTTTGGCAATTCTGGTCGCTCATCTTTAAAAGGTAATGGCATCTCATAGTGTCCATCCTGATTTTGTTTGATACTGTCTTTTAACGTTGCTAGAAACTGTAGGTCTTCTTGTGACATAGAGACTTCTTCATTATTACTTTCAACAAAGTCTGACTCAAAAACCTTCAGTATATCTGCTGAAGTGATGATTTCCTTTACTTTGTTCCTACACACAAAGTAGACTTCAGACTTGATTTTGTGAACTGGGTCAACAGCTGGTAGAACTTGCTTCATAATAATCCTATGACTCACACCGATTTCATCTTCATAGCCACTGTCGGGGTTATTATATCCGATAATGCTCCAACCTAACACAGATCTCTGTGCAAATGGCTGGTCTTCGTTACCGCTGAGAACCTCTCTGGGCATTAAAGCTTGAGGACAGTTGTAGCCTATCAACAACCCTACTTCACAATCAAGTTCAGGAGACATTTCATCTGCAAGATGTTCTAGATGTGACCAATTCCTTGCGGTGTCACATGTGGGTATATGTGATCTATTGGCAGGTATGTAGTCCCTGGTATAAGTTGTTGGTAGATTGATTCTTATTTCAGACTTGATGCCTCTTACTTGTAGTCCATTCAATTTGTGGCTAGATACAACCTTTGTTTTAGAAGTTATTGTAGAAATTTTGAGCTTGACTGGTTCTCTCTTAATATCAAGTATTTCAGCTGTGTCTTGTAAGATGAAGGTAGTGTCACTCTGGGTGTCTAGTAAGGCGTACACTAGGATCTCTTTATTTGGTTTGGCTATTGTTGAGATATATACTGGAATAACTGATGAGGTATGAGTGTTACTTCTTTCTTGAATAACTCTGTTGGACGTTACTTGCTTAGACTCGTGTATCCTCTGTAGTTCAGCTGTTCTTTCTGCAGGTCCTTGATTGATTTTTGACTGCTCTTGATCGGTTTTAACTCGTTGTTCCTGATCTTTATTCTGCCGATCTTGATGTAGGCATGTTGGGTGACGCCGTTCACATTTATCACACACACTTCTGGAGGTACAGTTTTTTGACTTATGACCGGTTTTGAGGCAACCAAAGCATAAGTTCTCTGACTTTACAAACTTCACTATTTCTTCAACTGGTCTTTCCTTAATCTTATGGCACTTATGAAGAGTGTGGCCATGTCTCTTACAAAAGGCACACAGGACGCTAGTATTCTCCCTGGAACTTGTAGTGAATGTTTTGGCACTTGAGTTGCGAATGCGTTGAGAGTTAAAATAATCTTGATCGGTTTGCTTAGATCTTTCTTGTTCTGTTGGCTTTATCGCTTGCAGTGAGGTGATGGGGTTGCATGCAATTCTGGCTTCTTTATTAAGAAATTCAACAAAGTATTTGAAATCGGGGAATGCTTTGTGTTCATCTTGGAACTTTGTGACAGCTCTGTTCCAACGTGAACTCAACCACTCTGGTAGTTTTGCTGTTATCCTTTGATTTTCAACGCAGTCATTTAAAGCTTGTAAACCTTGAACATAAGGCATGGCTGAGTCAACACTGCTCAGGAAATCTACAAATTCACGGAGATCTTTGCTGTCTTTGGTGGCAATCTTATGCCATGCTTGTATTTTGTCACGATATGACTTTCCAACTACAAACGGATTTCCAAATCTGTCATCAAGTATGTCCCAGGCAGCATGATAAGCGGTTTCTGTTCCAACCATGAAGTGTCCTTCAATAGCTCTTTTTGCTGGGCCACTTACATACTTGCGTAAAAAGAAAAGCTTTTCTTGGGTTGGTAAGTTCTTGCGGTCAATTAATGTCTGGAAAGACAACTTCCAGTCATTATACTTCAGAGGATCTCCAAAGAAAATAGCAGGTTCTGGAATTGGAATCCTATTGGCTGTAATTGCTTCAACAAGTGCTTTCACAAGGTCATTAGAAGCATCATGAGAGGTAGTAAATATAGCTGATTGAGAAATAGGATCTTGGGTGAATTTAACCCTTTGAGGTGGATAAAGGGGTTGGTTCAAAGGAGCCTTTGCTTGGGTGAGCAGGAATGGCTGAGGAAGAGAACTTGGATCGCTTGGTTGAGAAACATAACCTTCCTTTGTTTGCTGAGGAAGAGAAGCCAAAAGCTGTTCTTCATCTTCCCTTTTGATACTTTCAGCATACACATGTAGCCTTGCTTGTGCTGCATTGTGCCTTTTTAGTTCCTCCAGTCGTTCCACTTCTTTCTTCTTCCTTTCCAACTTAATTTTTATACTGCTGCTTTCTGAAATAAATAGAGCTCTTTTTCTCGCACTCTCAGCTTCTATTTCCCTTTCTTGAGCTTCTCTCTCAGCTGTTAACCTTGCATCCTCTGCCTCAAGTTTTCTAATTTCCTCCTCATATTGATGTTGTGTATTCATTATTTTAATTACCTCTTGCGTCGCTGCTACTTCCGCTGCTGCTTCTTGTTTCTTCTGCAGTGAAGACTGACTGGACATCTTAGAACCAGATCTTAGCTTACTGGAGGTTGTTGAGATCATGCTGGACACAGTGGTTTCAAAAACTGACTCTGACTCAGGCCAGGGTATGTCTTCCAGATCGTTATTGAGAAAGCGTTGAGCCTTTTCATTTGCAGTGCTGGTAATTGCGTAGCACGTGTCATTTTTTCTCCGATTTCAGGTTCAGGGCTTGAGATACTTCTTATGTCATCATAAATATGGTCGACCTCCGACTGAGTCGCATTAATGATGTTCACAACTTCAATAATCAATTCTGCTTCATCACTATTCTTAATGGCTCTTTTCAACCCATTGATGTGATATTTCCATCTTCTATATTTCTGTTCAAAATCCTTTTTTAGATAATTTAATTTGATGTCTTGTAGAGCTTTACCTCTTTCGGTGAGTATGCGTGTACGTTGGCTTCTTCTAATGTCTGGGAGCTGTGTATTACCTGTGCTCACTTGAGGCTGTTGCATTTGTGCAGCCACTTCAGCTTGCTCATCTGTATCAGCCTGCTGTGTATTGACAATGTCTTGTGCAGTGGTATCTGCAGGGTTAACTTCACTTGCGTTTGACATGCTAAATCTGTTCAGTACTATGTATTGCAATTTTTCAAAGGTAAAGACGTTCTAGTGCAAGCAATGGTAGCAATGCAACATAGCAATAAATGTCAACACACTTGAATGATATATGCACAAATAAAAATACTAAAATTTTAAGCATTTAGTCTGTTCTAAACATACCATATGTACATTTACTTATCAATTTAGTCTTTATAGCGTCTTATAAAGCCATCCAGTGAAAGAAAAATGTCCACTGTTGTCCTTAGAATAAATATGAAATTCCAGCACAATTAAACTTCAGTAGCAGTTAACAAGTTCTTCTGCTAATTGCACTAACTTAAAGGTGCTTCCTTGTTTAGCCTTTACTTGCTCACTGGCTGCTTCAGTCATTTAACTGTGATCACTCCCAATGTTATACTTCCCTTAGAAAACATGTGGCATCTCTTGATGGCTGTCTTCTGCATGCAGCTTTATCATCTCAAGGCCTTCACTGATGCAGTGAAGTGTTCTACTATGCCGCCCTTAGTCACAATGAGAAGGCTGAGGTTCTTATCTCACAGATGTTTAATGCACATATCAGGTTCCAACTAAGACAGTTACATCAACACCGTAGAACTAAATAAAAATAAATAAGAAAGACAAATCATCAGACATACAGTCAATTACATCAAAAAACACATGACTGGAAACTCATAATTAGACACAAATACACCTACATACCACTTTTGCCTGCTTGTGAACTAAGAGAGGGGTGTGTATCTTAAATTTTCTTAATCAGATGGCTTATGATTCTGAAAGATAACTTTATGACTTCTGATGACAAGACCATTCAATCCTTTATGTAAGTGATTTGTAACAATGCATTATGGGAATAAAATACATTGACAATTATGCTCACAAGCGCCATCTAATGGACACAGAAAACTTTGTGGCTGCAAACACAGTCCATATGATTAAATCTCCAGTTTCTGGCTATTACCATTTTTATTGCTGTCAATAAATGTAAAAAAATTGAGTATCTTTATTTGCAAGATTAGGTAGGTTTAAATGAAGTAATGCTCTTTCTGGACTCAACTTCCAATGGGAACCTAATTTATTTACTAATTTATTTGAGACTTTTAGCCATAATCTTTTTATTGAAATGCAATTCCACCATATATGCAACATATCTCCTCTTTCCGCACCGCATCTCCAACAATTTGGCAAGTCGTTGGGAAACATTTTTTGTCAGTAATGCAGGGACTAAATACCATCATGTCATCAATTTATATTGAAGCTCGTTTAGATTTAAACAACGTATATTCTTGTATGTTAAGTTTAAAGCTCTATTCCAATCTTCATTATTTACTTTAATATTTAAGTATTTCTCCCATTTAGCTAATGCTGGAGATATGTATTCTTTTTTACAAGCCCTAATCAATGTCAGCGCTTTCGCTAATAATTTCCTATGGTCGGAACCTTCCACTAATTGTTTAAAAAAGATTTAAGCTGCCAGATTCTGGTTCCAGTGTAAGGCTTTTGCCAGAAAGCTCTTCACTCTTAAGTATCTGAAACATTCTCCAACTGGGAGATTAAATTCACATTGGAGTTGATTAAAGGATTTAAGAGTGTCTCCATCTATCAAGTCTTCTATTACATTTATACCACTCTGTGTCCAACTAAGTCCAAGTTTATTTTTCACCCACTGCCAGTTACTTAATAGATGTCTCAGGACTAGACTAGTTCCCATTTCGGTCGATTCTATAGGTTGCTTGGATGAGGTCCAGAACAGAGTCCGCAGTTCTCTATGTTGAGATCTTTTTGGCAATTCCCCTCTATACCATATTTCTTGTACTGCTTTAGTACTTTGTGTCACAATGGCCTGTGCAAGTAAAGCCGTCTGTGCATATTCCTGAATGAGAGGAACTCCTAGGCCGCCGTGGTTTCTATTTTTTACTATAACCTGTAATTTTAGCCTAGGTTTTTTTGCTCCCCATATTAATCTATTTATAGCTCGTTGAATTAATTCAATCCAACTAGTTGGAACCATATGCTGAATCATCCTAAAGATATATATATACTTGGGGGGGTGTAAGCTTTTACTACATTTATTTTCCCCCACCAGGAAATAAACATTCCTTGCCACTTTTTAAAGGAGACATCCATATCCTTTATCAAGGGGAGAAGGTTAATCCCTATCCAAGAGTTTGGTGCTGTATAAATTTTTATTCCCAAATACATGAGGGAATCCTTAGCCCAGGAGAAACCCAATTTCTCGATCTCCTGTTTTTGTATAATGTCGAGGTTATATGGGAGTGCTATCGATTTATTGATGTTTCATTTATAATTCGCAACAATGCTGTATTGGTCAATCCAGGACATGATATGTTTCACTGAATTTATTGGCTCCCTAACAGTCAACAGTACATCATCTGCGTATAGTTTTATCTTTTGTATCCCCTCTTCTCCACAGCCCACCACTCCTTGGTCTGTCCTGATATCTCTCGCCAATGGTTCCAAAGCTAGGACGTAAAGCAAAGGCGAGAGAGGACATCCCTGACGTGTACCATTAGAAAAAGAGAACCAATCTGATTTGATTCCTGGGGCTACAACTCTTCCCATCGGCTTAGTGTATAATGCCATTATTGCCCGATGTATTCTCCCCTCAAGACCAAATGCTCTCAATGCCTCGGCCATAAAGCTCCAGCTGACCCTATCAAATGCCTTCTCGGCATCTAATGAAAGGGTCAGCTGGGGAAGCTTCTTTATCGAATTCTCCTCAAAGATGCCAGCTAGGGCCCTTACATGACTAGCGGCTGACTGTCCTTTAATAAAGCCCACCTGGTCCATATGGATCAGTTGCGTGAGTACTACGCTCAACCTTTCAGCAAGGACTCCTGCGTAAATCTTGGCATCCACGTTGAGCAAGGATATCGGCCTATAACTTGTTAATTCTTCTGGGTTTTTATTTATTTTTAATATTGGTGTTATGTTGCCTCTTAGTAGTTCTTCCGGTAGGGCGCCCTTATCTATGCTTTCATTAAATGACCAGATAAGGTGAGAGATCCTCCAGAAAAATCTTATAAAAACTTGCACTAAAACCATCTGGTCCCGGGGATTTTTTTTCTTTTAACTCTCGAATTCTCTTCTGGACTTCCTCCAAGGTAATTTTATTATTCAAACTATGTAAAGTTTCTTCAGTAAGCTTAGGAAGTGACCTCTTTCTAAAATAATCCGTTAGTTCTGAGTCTTCTACATTATTTGATAAATTAGATAAGTCCTTATAGGATTCATTGAAAGCCTGACCTATCTCTGCCGGTGCCAGAAGGGTTCTACCCTTGTGTATTATTTTGGTAATGGTTTTTCTTTCTCTCTTTTTTTTAGCTGGTTAGTGAGCATCTCTGCCCTATTCCCCTTGTAATATCTTTTAGAATTTAAGGCCATAAGGGCTTTATTGGTCTTTTCTATAAGCTTTATATTTATTTTATCTCTTATAGCCTCAATTTTCTCTATATTGAATTTTGAAGGGGTCTGTTTGTTAATTTTATTTAACTGAAAAAGAGTAATATATAAATCAGATAGTTTGGTATCAGCCCTTTTTTTTTTGCGTAGGCCCCTAATTTGACAAAATGTCCTCTTATGACTGCCTTGTAAGAGCACCATAAATTTGCCGCCGACATATCTTCCACGTCATTTTCTTCCAAAAAATATTGTGTGTTTTTTTTTATATATTCAATATCAGCTGTTTTCCTCATTAAATTATGATTTAATCTCCATTCGGGGCTAAATTTCTCTCTCTCATCTTCAACATCCATTGTTGCCATTATTGTGGTCTGACCATGTGATTTCTTGTATTTTAGTGCTTTTAGCTTTTGATATTGGCCCACAATCTCCCAGTATTAGATCTATTCGGAAATATGCACAATGTGTCTTTGAGAAACAGGTGAAGTCCCTTTTTGTCGTATGAAGGATTTGCCATAGGTCATAAAGAGCATATTTCTTTAATAGGGATTGAAATCCGTATGCCTGTGAAATTACATTTCGATCTATATTCAACTTTTTAGAGGACATTTTATTTAAAATGGGGTCTAAAACGCAATTAAAATCCCCCATCCATATTCAAGGGCCTTGTTTTATTTTCATCGTTTTTTCCAGAAGTTTTTTCAAATAAGTTACTGGAGAGCCGTTAGGTGCGTACACATTGAGTAGCGTTAAGGTCTTATTGTTTATCTCAACAACTGCTATAATAAATCGGCCATCAGGGTCGGCTTCTACATGTTTAAATTTTAAGTCCAGGTCTTTAGAAAATAAAATAGCCACTCCTCTTTCTTTTGTGTTTTCAATGAGGCCTCTATATAATTAGGAAATCTCTGATTTTTTATGTTAATTTTGTCACTTATTAGCCAATGAGTTTCCTGCAAAAAGCAAACATCTATCTTCTCTTTCCATAACCTCTGCAAAACTAAAGATCTCTTTTGAATGGAGTTAAGGCCCTGAGTATTTATTGTCCCGTATCTAATCAGACCCATTTTTACTACTTTGCCTATCCCCCATTAGCTCACACACCGTAGTTGTCCTGTATGACAAAGACTTGGAATCCACAATTATAAAAACACCAATACAAACATTAAAAACACAAAATTGTAGGTAGTACATCCCCTGATGAAACTGCCTACTTCCACAATCTACCCACAGTTTATCATTGCGGAATATATTTGCCATTACTCTAATGGCTTTGGAGCCCAGGTCTATCTGGATTTCTTTAAATTTCTAAAAAATAAAAAATAACTAAATAAATAAAATTTAAATATCTTATTGTCATTTCTCTAAGTATGTGTCTTATTTTATCAAATTATAGGAATCATACATCTAGCATGAAACTCAACTGCCTCCATTACTGCCTCCACGAGGGCTCTTTCCGGACCAAACGAGTATTGCAGCCCGGGCTCCAGCACGCCACGCACGCACGCACACGTACACGTGTTACGTCATCGCTCCAACCCCCCCGCGAACTTTATCTTTTTGACATGCAGTGCGAGTATCTCCAACGTTTCGCTGCAACAGCAGCAGAAAAATCCTGAAAGAGTAACAAATGATGCCCCTGATAACGGAGGTCAGGAGATTTGCGGTACGCCTCAAACAATCTTGTTTTATCCTGTGTTCAACACATGGAAGATAACCGCTCGAGGCCTAGCTTGAGACCCTCTAGTATCATGCCCGATCCGATGGACTCGTTCAACAATCACCCTATCAAGGGAAGGCTGACGTCCCAACGCTTTGGGCAGCCAGTCACTGACAATGCCCAGCAAAGAGAAGGCCTTTTCAGTCTCAGGAAGCCCAATCAACCTGATATTGTTGCGTCGACTGCGGTTCTCCAAATCTTCCAGGCGGTCTTGTAGCTGAAGAATAGTAGCCTCTTGGGTTTGAATTGTTGTGGACAAGGTAGTGCGTTCGTCCTCCAGGTCTGAAACCCGTGACTCCAACTCCCCGATTCTCTGGCTCTGTGAGGTAAGTTTAGCCAGCATATTGTCAATGGAAAGAACCAGTTTATCAAGCTTTGCGTCTAGTAGTGGAGAAAGAAGGTTGACTATGTCCTGCGCCGTGAGCGGGGCTGTGTGGATATTATTTTCCAAGGGTTCAGTGGAGGGAACCGTTTTTGAAGAAAGAGGCCTATGTGTAGATTTAGTGGCCCCATGTAGTCTCTCACGAGTCTTTCCCTGCCTGGTGGAAGACTTCGATGGGGGGGGGTCCATGTATTTTTCCATTGGGCCTGGAAGGCACCGATCTCCCCGGAGAATATGAAGATAGAGAAGAGGAAGAAGGGAAGAGAGGGAGGGGGGGGTACTCAAGGAAAGAAAGGAAGGTGCCAAACAGGGCAGGCAAAGGGAAAAAAAGACCACTAGACACCAATTCAGCATGTACTGTAAGAAAATTATAGTAATGCCGGTATAGGAAGATACAGACACAACGAATATATATATATATAAAACAGCTACAACCCTCGCAGCAAGCTGCCAATGTGATCAGATGAAGTTCAAGACACTAGAGCAGGGGCGTCCAACATGCGGCCTCGAGGTTCGGCCCGCGTGAGATCGGCAGCCAGGATCACAAGAGCCCTGCTGCTTATTTGTGGGAGGGTCTATTGTCCTGCACAGAGGAAGCGGGAGGCCACGCCCCCTGCTGAAGTCTGTGAGCGGCATCAAGAGCTGTAATGGCCATGCCTCAGCTCTTTGTCCAACCCCTTTTATGACGTGGGAGGAAGTGCTGAGGCACGGCTATTGGGCGGCAGGGTACGTGCACGCCGGCCCCTTTAACTTTATTAGGCGCCGGTGGCCGAAGATCAATCGCACTCACAGCCACTTAGCGCTGTTGTGAGTGTTGGTTTGCCGGCTGCCTGCGCCCACGGACCGACCGGCCCACCGGGAAATTTCCCGGTATCCCGGTGGGCCAGCCCTGGGTAGATCTTGCTTGCTTTACTGAAACTAAGTAGATCTTGCTTGCATTACCTCCATCTTGGAAGCAGCAGTCCCAAGCAATTATTCAGTGCACCACTGTCCTAGACTAGACTGCAAGGGTGGAGGAGCGACAATCTGCATCAAATCCTGCTTAAATCCTAGGCCACTCTCAGTTAATACCACAAAGCATTTTGAATGCAGAGCTGTCTGCATCTCCACTGTGAAAGGGTTCAGGATTCTACTGATATCCAGGCCACCTGGTGATGGGAAGGGATTCATAGAGGAACTCGTAGATCTTGTGACAGGACTAATCCTGGAACACCCAAGATTGCTAATCCTGGGGGACTCCAATGCCTGGATTGATGACACAGCTTCCCACCTTGGGCAGGATCTCCTAAACTTGGCTTCACACAAGCTGTCACGTCTGCCACTCATAAAAGAGGCCACATACTCGACCTGGTGTTCCAGCTTGAAATCCCTGCTGTAAAAGTAAACCCAGTAGTAAGGTCAGATCATCACTGCCTAAACTTCTCCATCTCCTCACAGCAAACAAACTTCCCCCTCCAAGGCCAGCCAAACGCCGCTCATTAAAGGGTTTGACTTCACCAATCTTTTTATCAAACCTCGACCTAACAGAATTACTGGGCACCTGTAAAGACCCCAATTTATTAGTCCAACAGTATAATAAGAGGGTGAGCGATACCTTGAGCAGCCTTGCTCCGCTTTGCATTGAACCTATAAAAACCATCCACCATCCTCCATGGTTTGACGACACCACCAGAATGCTGTAGAAAAAAGGCCGTAAGCTTGAAAGAAGGTGGCGTAAAACACACAACCAGGGTGATAAGCGCTCCTTAACCGAGCACATTACCGACTACCAACTCACAATAACTAAGAAGAAATCTGCATTCCTGCCTCGTGAAATCAGCCTTGCACACAACAGACCAGCCCGTAGAAAGGCTCTGCAAGCCATCTTGCCTGCATCCCTCCACAAACCTCACACAGTCCAAACGTGAAGATTTTGCAGCCTGATTTTCAGATAGGATATCTTCCATCCGGACCTCTATTCCAGAAGGACAGCCAAAGGCATTACAGAGGTACAAAAACAGGGGTTCAAATCCCCCCACCTGTGGACAAGTTTTAACATCCTTAGCAAGGATCTCAACCTCAGAACTAATGAACTGTAGGCCTATCTCCAACCAAATGTGTGTTAATGCAACTAGAGGCCCATCTGTAAAATAATAATATCTTTGATTATTTCCAGTCAGGCTTCCGAAAACGTCATAGCGATGAAGCTGCCCTGGTTCGCGTTCTGAATGACCTCCTGATGGCAAGAGACAAGGACGATCATTTAATCCTAATTCTTCTAGATCTATCAGCAACATTGGGCACCGTTGGTCATAAGATTCTTATTGAGTGGCTGCCAGACCTATGTGGGCCAGGAGGCACAGTTCTAACATGGTTTAAATCCTCACAAACAGGTCACTGAGGGTGTCATCAGGAATGTGTTCCTCAGCTCCCACACCACTAACGTGTGGAGTACCATAAGGATCCATTCTATCCCCCACTCTATCTGCCCTATACCTGCTGCCACTGGGGACATCATCAGACAACATGGATTAAGACACCACTGATATGCAGATGACACGCAGCTCTACCTCTCCGTTACACCAGGAACTAAGGATCCAACAGATGCTCAGCGGATCTCTTAGAACGGATGCCGGCCGGCTGGTTAAAGGTAACTCCTGATAAATCAGAGGACTAAGGATAACTGCGCCGATCCTAGGAAATACTAACCAAACTGGGGTAGAATTCAGGGGTTCAGAGCTACTCGGGTCAAGTGAATGCGGAATCTCGGAGTGCGGAATCGCAGAGTTCGAAGTTCCGGAGTGCGAAGTCTCGGAGTGCGAAGTCTCGTAGTGCGAAGTCTCGGAGTGCGAAGTCTCGGAGTGCTCTGTGACAGAGGGTTGTCACTTAAACGTCAAATCTCTTCTGCAACAAAATCTGCCTTCTTCCTCCTGAGGAATATCCCCGGGATAAAGCAGCGAATTCGACCGCAGGATACGGCGCCCTAATCCATGCATTTGTTAATCTCGTCTAGATTATTATAAATCAACCCCGCTCGTGCCATATTATTTTTCCTATTTTATGGTCTCTCCATTGGCTTTCTATCAAATTGGGAATTCACTTTAAGATAGGCGTGTTATCATTTAAAGCCCTAAAGGACCAGGGAACCTGTTACCTGAAAGAGCTATTAACTCCCGACATACCTGCTCACCCCCTCCGATCCGCACATATGTCTCTTCTCTCATTATATGTCTCTTCTGGAACTCTCTGCCGCTGTCAATCAGAGAGGCCCCATCTTTAGAGACTCTTAAAAAAAGACTTAAAACTAGACTTGTGCATTCGTCTTCCGGCGAACATGAAAACGAACACGAAGAGTGCGTTTTCGTGTTCGTTCCGAAGACATGAAGAAGAGAAGGCAGTGCCGGTAAAACGTAGGCGAAGACGAAGACTCACACACGAAGAATCTTCGTCTTCGTCTACTATTCTCCCCGGTCCCTTCCCCATCTAACTTACCTTATCTTCACAGCATCGCGGGAGTTGACTGAAGTGGAAATGCGCAGGTTCGTCATCAGGGGTTACAGGGCAGTGTGAGTGAGCCTATTGGTCACCTGCAGGGTCTTTCTCTGGCATCAACCAATTGGTTAATGCCAGAGGAAGACCCTGCAGGTGACCAATAGGGCTCACTCGCACGGCCTTTTTAACTCCTGATTTCTGCTCCCGTTAACCCCTGCGATGCTGCGTTGGATAACGGGAGCAGAAATCCGTAGGGTAAAGGGCTGTGCAAACGACCAATAGGCTCACTCGCACGGCCCCTTACCACTAGTTGCTAGGCAGAAAAAAAAAAAAAAAATCAACCTGGGACCCTGCTGCAACAGTTAAAAGTCCGTGCCAGCGACCAACAAAGTCGCCGGTACAGACATTTAACTTAGCATAAATAACTTACTATAACTTCGGACACAATGCTGCCCTCTGTTGGTTTTTTATTAAGTAGCATATGCTTGAAATCCAAAGTTATTATGCTACTCAGTGTAAAACCAACAGAGGGCAGCATTCTGTCCGAAGATATATTAGCCATATGTGGCAGTGTGTTCATTTTCATTTATTAATTATTTAAATAAAATATATCCCCCTGATCCGCTGGTCTCCCCGCTGCAACAGTTAAATGTCCGCACTCGCAGATATAAATTCTGTCGAACTTGCAAACTCTTTTTTCTATTTATTTTGGGGGTTTTTTTGTATTAAACCATTACATGAAAGGATCATGGGAATATATTTTATTTGAATAAATGCAAATGAGCTCACTGCCACAGATGGCTAATATATGTTCGGACAGAATGCTGCCCTCTGTTGGTTTTACATTAAGTAGCATTGTTCCATATGCTTGAAAGAAATCCAGTTATTATGCTACTTAATGTAAAACCAACAGAGGGCAGCATTCTGTCAAACATGACAAAAAAAAGCATGCATTAACTAAATAAATATTTATGTTTTTAAATAAAAAAGGCTGATGGGCTTCTGTGGACTGCAATGCTGTCAGGGTACCAGTGAATCAGGACAGAGGCAAAAAGGTACTGGTCAAAATGTTTATTAAAATAAAATAATAACAAGAATCCAAAACATAAGACAAGCGGGTGGTCATAGAACAAGCCAAGGTCAGGAGCCAGAACGGGTAGTCATACGAGCCAAGGTCAGGAGTCCAGAAATCCACATAGTCCAAAAGCAGGCAGGAGTCAGCACCAGAATGGGAGTCAAACAGGCCAGGTCATACACAAGCATCAACCACTGGGCAGAAACACACACTCACACACTCACACACTCACACACTCACACACTCACACACTCACACACTCACACACTCACACACTCACACACTCACACACTCACACACTCACACACTCACACACTCACACACTCACACACTCACACACTCACACACTCACACACTCACACACTCACACACTCACACACTCACACACTCACACACTCACACACTCACACACTCACACACTCACACACTCACACACTCACACACTCACACACTCACACACTCACACACTCACACACTCACACACTCACACACTCACACACTCACAGGTCCAGAACCACAAAAGGGCAACCAGCAACTGAACTAGCTGGTTAATATAGTCACAGCCTGCAGGAAGAGGAGGGGTTAACTAGGACATAAAGTTGGAAGAGGAAGGGGCATGGCCTAACAAACAGAGAGCCATGAGGAGGAAAGCCAGTGCAGGTAGGCTAAAACCCTGATAAATGCATCTCCGGGATACGTTTACTAAGCGAGGTGGGAGACGGTCTCCTGCGTAACCATTTGGACTTAAACCAAAATTATAAAAAAATGCTCAGCATTTCGCTCAACCCTTGTGGTCTGTATATTATTCACGCCTCGGTCTCGTCTTAGACTCCGTATGCCTTTCCCACTTCCACTTATCTACCACTCTCTCAGTACAGTAGAATGATAAAAAGCAATGCGGCTTCAGACACTCACGGGTTACTTGTCTTCAGATCGCTCTGGGAGATTAAGAGCCTTTTGAAATGCCCTGCTGAGACCCTGTGGGTCACCCACCTGCCATACCTACTCTGCACGGCCACCCGCCTGCCGTACCTACTCTGCACGGCCACCCGCCTGCCGTACCTACTCTGCACGGCCACCCGCCTGCCGTACCTACTCTGCACGGCCACCCGCCTGCCGTACCTACTCTGCACGGCCACCCGCCTGCCGTACCTACTCTGCACGGCCACCTTCCTGCGGTTGCATCTCCCGGCACAAGGTACAGCCTCGCACACACCTTGGCAGGCATCGCTCTCGCATTCACACTCTGTACACATGACCCAACAGGCTGTTTTTCTGTAAAATGCGTACAATTTGCTATTTTTATTATAAAAAAAAAATGCTGACCTCAGGCTTATTTCATTGCCAGTCATCGCTCCGTCCTCTATTTATATAAGTTTGCTTTTCGCTAATATTATTATTATTATTTATTGATTTATATAGCGCCATCATATTTCGCAGCGCTGTACAATGTATATATATATATATATTATAAATACCATTATTTACACTTATGCACTGGGGGAGATGGACTAAACGGCATGTAATGCTTCTTTTAGAGAAAATAATGCAGGCATTGCGAAGGGTTAATACGCTAATAAGCCTCGGCTCTGGCACTGAAAGGGTTAAAAAACCATAATTTACGGCAGATCAGACCAAGTTAGAAAGACCCAAACCTTAACCAGTCACTGGCCTCGTCTTCAGGAGCCGTGTAAATATGAAATTTAAATGAACACCATTTTGTATTAAATATACACGTTGTTGCAGACACTTTTGCCAACGTAGACAAGTCTTGTTAATGATTTCTTTCTCATCCTTAAGTAACGAGATAACATTTGTTTACCTGTCTGTATGCGAGGACGATAGTTACTCTGTGTAAATATGAACGTTTCACCTTAGTCTGTGTTTGATGTGGATTAGTTGCACCCGCTATATGCTGAGTGTTACATTTTCCTTTGTGAATGGTTTTGTAGCAGTCCCCCTGTAACAGTATTTAAACCGCTCGCAACAATGAATAAATTGAGAGGTGACTGAGAACGAACACCTTGTGTCTGAATGATTTACTTCTCCCAGATATCTGCGCTGTCACTCTGAAGGGTCTGCAGATTTACTCAAGAGCTCCCGGGAGGCTTTCGGCTCAAGAGCGGCGTCCCCCATAAGAGGAGGGGCGAAACATTTTCAGCTGGTGTCAGAAGTGGGATAGAGACGCATCGGCTGTGTACGTGATATTTTGTCCGTATGACTCCCGGTGTCTCTGTATCTGACGCGATGATGTCACCGTGCAACTTTATTAATAACTGACAATTGTCAGTTAAAGCGATATGGGGGCATGCTGCTTAGATGCCTGTATCTCAGGCATCTAAGCAGCTACAGACCCCCAACATATACCGTTAGAAAGCTAATTATCTCACCTTTCCAACGGTATATAGCTTGTAAAATTATGTTAAAAAAAAAAGTAAAAAAAAATGATTTAAACATAAAGTAGTTAAACTTTAAAAAAAAAAAAAAGTTTAAGTATTCTAGCTAAATGATCACTGTGGTAGCCAATGTTACCACAGCGATCATAGAGCTATAAAAAGTCACATTCCCTTTTTAAAAATGGCCGATACTAATTTTTAATCCCATGATCCCTTTGATCATGGGGTTATATTAAGCCAACGGTAGAGGGTGTAGAAAAGCCCCTTTAAATCCCGGGATACATAACCTTCACCCGTCTGGCTTTCCTTTAACTACTACAGATTCCTCGTCGTATGAAACTCCACTTACACCAGTGGCTTAAAACAATGGGTTTATTAAAATAACAAATACATATATGTGAGTATATAGAGAAGCGTCTGAAATACAAGGCTCTATGACTAACTATACTATGCTAATGACTCTATGTCTGCATGTAAGGATGGGGTGTCCCTGTTACCTTGATGTTATCCTTCCTTCTTTCTTTCTGGTTCTCTCTCTTGTCTTTGTTGCTCACACAACACCTTTATAGCCACTTTGCCCAAACAGTCCCAGCCAATCATCTTCTTAGTTTGTGTCCACTCATCCTTAGGAAGGCACAATCTTGTACCTGCACCAGCTGCCTGTAGAGACCGCTCTTGTCCATGAAGTTAGATTGCCCCCACAGTGCCTCAGGGCAAATTCAGGGTGGGTCTCTGGAATGTTGATATTGTCTCCTTTTGTTGTAGGACAAACACATGCTTGTCTCCAGCCCAGATACTATCTCCTGCAGTCCTTTTGTTTTAGGAGATTGTAGATTGTATCTCCTGTTTATTGTTCCCACCTGGTAGAGAGATAGCTCTTTGATGTATTGTGAGTTCCTTGACATTTGGGTTTCGCCACTAGTGTAATTCCTTGAAACTGGTTTACTCAAGAGGAATCCCATTGTGTTGGGATCCAGCTGTTGTCCTTGGAGATTAATAGTTGACTTATATTTATTACATCTCCCCCCTTTGTGTCTGAATGACACACGTAAACCCAGTTTGCTGTAGCTGGAAAAACATTCAAAATGGTCAAGAATAAAATCCATAATGCAGGTCCTCTTCAGATTAGTGGTTTTGTATGTTTGGATTTCCATGGCACCATAGTGTAGTTATCTTTTAGAGAGTCTAACTTAAATGTAAATATCTAAATTCTTTTATAGTATGTCTAGCCTTGGATGTCAAGCGCTTCAGTGATTTACAAAGAATGATTTGCACAATAAAACATATAATAGTACAAATGAAAATAATAAAAACAGGATGAAACATATAATACATAAAATTCCTTTTAGAAAATGATTGTCCAAAAATATGATCCCAATGATTATTTGTGGAAACAGAATCAATGTGAGGAATAAGTTGTTCAATTTCCCCTTGGAGATGTTGAATTACCACCTTAGTTTGATCATCAGATTCTTTCATTTTTTTAAGTAGGCCTATGTCTGATTCTAATACTTTACTCCATTTAAATAGAATAGTAGCATCCCTGAGATTAGGAGGTATCACCGAAATGTTTATAGAAGGGAGGTATTCAACAGAATGTCGACTGATGAATGGAATCCTAAATAAAATACCAGAAATGTTTAAAATAGTCAAATTATCCCCACAATAGAGTCCTCTAGACAAGTTGTAATTACCCCAGCACCCATCAGAAGAAACCCATTCAACTTGATTGATCTTTTGTAATAACGTGTAACACACCCTGCCGTATCCCATGTATGACACAATTTGAGAAGTAGGGACTGTCTCAACCCCTACTTGACACAGTGAATTATTATGCCAGCATGAAGTGTATACCTCCCTATACTGTCCCGGTGTACAGACATATGTTTTTGTCACGGGATGTAGACCACAAAGAGAAAGATCCATTTGTACCCATTCCCCATTTTGAAATACCAGGGAATCATATGTTAGTTTGCCAAACATTGCTTGTGTGTCGGATAGTGGGATTCCTAAAGACACTAGTTTCTGAATCTCAGTTTTAACCCCTGATACAGGAATGAGCGATGATGCTATGCACAAGGTTTCATTACATCCATGCCAATCATTTACCCATATCTTCATATTATCTAGAGCAAATTTTGTTAAACCAGACTCAACATTTGAAAACATTAGAGGTACATGACCGTTTGACATTGTCTGCATCAAGATCTTAAAATTAGTTGACAACTCACTCTGTGCCTGGGTGCATGCCAATCCCAGTGAGAGATCTGAGGTAGTGTTGATGGCTCTGTTAATTAACTCCTTTACCACCTCTACAAGATGTGAATCTATATTTACTATAGTTTGAGTATGCCTTTCACTTATTTTGAGAAGTAGATCATTTATCTGTGATTGGGCATTTAGATCCTTTATTGTGTCAAATCCTAGAGCCTGAATCTTACTATATATTGTCTGTATGTCTACCCCATTAAGAAATCCCATTCCTGTGCCCATACTTCCAAGAACTGTGTCAATAACACCTCTTTTGGTCCTATGCACACCCCATTGTCCATATAGTTGTGAACCAGTCTGTGTGAATTTCTCAGATTTAGGGTAATAATTGGAAATATCCCATTTTCGTCTAAAGAAGGTCCAAGTCACCATAGACCAAGAAACGTCAACAAATATTGGACTTTTATCTGTGAGTTTTGGTTGAAAGGGTGTTTTGACTGCCTGTGGTGCCACACATTGTTTGTGTACTGGGTGTCATAGGTGGAGGAGTAGGAAATGTGGTGTCTGAGTAGGTGGGAATATGTATGATTATAACACTTACACCTACCCCAGATGCAAATAGGATGTCCCCAATTACAGTTGGATGTGTGGTTCCACTGTCTATCATGGCTTCTACTTGCAGCATTATTTCCCTGACTTGTCCATTACAAAGTAATTCTTAGCTATCCCCTTAACGGACAATCTATTGGTGTTATTAGTCTCTGTCTGGAACTGATTTACTTGAAGATTAAAGAATTCTTTGGATTTTACCCAATTTATGCAGCATTCCCTGTCTGCCAGTGCAACATAGCCAGGTATACTATATCCAGTTTGACCTAAACAGCTCTGACATGCTGTATATATATAATATTCTTCTGATGCAGGCTTTAGAATTATCGAACACTGACAGAGTCCCAGGATAATCAGCATACAAGTAATCGTACGCATCAAGGATTTTGGATTGAGTCGATGCATCTGAAAAAAAAGGAATACGGGAGAGAAAGAGAGAGGATAAACAAAACATGAATCAAAAGTTAATGAGGTTTTCAAATTCATAGACCACTTGTTTGAATCAATTTACATTGATCAATATGTACCCATTTAATTGGCTGTTTCCTCTTTTTCTTGGTTTTCTGTTTGCTTTCTACTTGTATGACTGTACAGCCAAGCTTTTTATTTATTATATAGGGGCCTTCCCAGTTTGCACTCCATGGTGCTGTGGGTCCTAATTTTTTTTTACCATGACTAACTGGCCTGGTTCAAATAGACTCGACGGGTCGCCTGTGTCACTCCCCTCTTTACATGGTCTTGCCATGTTGCCTGCTGCAAATTGTAAATTTGCTCGAACTTGGTCTTGCACTGCCTTAAGAAACTGTTCTTTTGATATTGCCTCCCTGAGAGGGGTTGAAAGTGTAGGCTCATCAGGATACGAGAGGTTCATAACTCTTCCAGTCATAAGCTCATAAGGAGAAATTTTGGCAATTAACGGTTCAGGGTGAATCACTGTACCCTTTATTGCAGCCTCTTTTGCGGCTTCGTCTGCCTCACAATTACCATAAGAAAGATATTCTGTATCTTTACAGTGTGCTTTTACCTTTACAATCGCTATTTTGCCCTTATGTTTTTGGCCTAACGCTATAAGCTCTGTCAGCTGTTCAGTATGTGCAAGTGGTTTGCCAGCTGCATCAACCATACCCCTTGCGTCCCACAGTGGCAAATGTACTGTTAGTTCCTACATGGTTAGATCTCTATCTGTGTAAATTGTTACATCCTCATCTGAAAAATGTTTAATTGCCAATGAAATGGCTTCTAATTCTGCTCTTTGAGCTGAGCAATATGATGGGAGTTTAACTAAAAGACGAAAATTCCTGGAGGGGCAGATCACCGCACAACCCGTGTAAAACTTACCATTCTTCCAGTACCGTGAACCATCTACAAAGACATGTACAGAGTCATTAATTGTGTCAGCATGAAATATTGTTTTCCAATCATTTTTCAATTGTTCACACTGGTGTTGCATTCCCTCATACTGCATAAGCTGAGGTAAAACATATTTAGCATTGTGTTGAATAGTTATAGGTCTCTCCTGTAAATCCACTAGCCATCTTGCTATGCGCTGATGTGATACCCCTGTTAAGGGTTTCTCCAATAACAATTTAAGTGGTGTATGAGGTGTTTGAATCACTATTGGAGCAAAACCTATGAGATGTTCAGAGGTAATGATTACCCAGTGAAGTGCTAGCAAATGTTTTGTGCAGGAGTCAAATCCTTTCTCAACGGGATTTAAAAGTCGAGATAGATATGCTACAGGTCGGTGTTCTGTCTGTGACTCTTGTAATATAACTGCTGTTATGCATTTGTCATCAGTAGCCATCTGAATGTAAAATGTTTTTGATGAATTTGGGCTTAATAGTGCTGGGGCAAATGCTAGGGCTTGTTTCAACAAAGTAAAAGACTGCTGTGCCGAAGCATTCCAATCAATTACAGTTTTCTCTGGCTCTGAACCTTTAAGAAGATCATACAGGGGTTTTGCTTTACCCGCGAAACCTTCTATGAAGTCCCTAGAAAAATTGGCTAGGCCTAAAAATTTTCTTACCCCTGATTTATTAATTGGCTGGGGTGTATTCAAGATTCCCTTGATTCTATCTTTCTCAATTGACCTTTGCCCTTGTGTGATGCGTACTCCCAGAAATACTACTTCAGGCTGTGCAAGCTGAACCTTACTTGTGTTACATTTCAGTCCTGACTCTTGGATAAGGGCTAGAAGTTCAGCTAGAAGCTGTAGGTGTGTAGTCTCATCTTTTGTCTGGAGCAATATGTCATCCACATACTGGATAAGGCTACTTGGGGAGGAGAATGGTTTTAATACCTCTGCCAAACACTGGTGAAAATATGTTGGGGATGAATGAAAGCCTTGTGGTAATGTGGTGAAAGTTAGCTGCTGCCCTTCAAATGTAAAAGAAAATTTATACTGGCAATCTGGGTGTAATTTAACACTAAAAAATCCGTTGCTGATATCTAAGACACTGTATACAGAGGCATCTGGTTTAAGCCTAGAAATGTCAGGTGTACTAGCTACAATGTTAGTGACAGGAGGAGTATATTTATTCAGCATATGGTAATCGATGGTCAACCTGTATGTTCCATTTTTTTTTAATTATAGGCCATATAGGACTATTATTTGTTGAGTTGCATGGGCGTACAATTCCTTGTTCCTGTAATTGCTGCAATATTTCCCTTACTGGCTCAATAGCTTCACTTGGAAACCTATACTGTCTTTGTGGGGGAGGGTCTGGCCCTTGAACCAAAATTTCACTTCCTTTGAGAACTCCACAATCATTCTTACCTTGAGCCCACACCTCTGGAAACTTGTGCACTAAGGATTTAACTACTGCCTTATCTGTAAATGACAATTGTATAGGTGCATCTTTCATGCTGTGTATAGCTGGGATTGAGGAGAGATGTTCATAATCCAAGATTACTGGTTTACGATTACGTGTAGTTTTCCATAACATACCATTACACAAATCAATAAGCATCCCCGCCTTGCGCATTATATCCACACCTAGAATAGTTTCATCACCCTGTAAGGTGCACCACATAGGAAATACGTCACGCCAAGAGTTCAGCTGTATAGGTACAGAGGGTGCTAACACTGCTCTTGTTTGGGCTCCCCCTAATCCTATTAAGTGAGTTTGTGGCGCTAATGGTGAGACAAACAACGGTAAAGATGTTAGACTAACAGGAGCTCCTGTGTCCAGTAATATATTTGTGTGATGGCCCCCGACCACACCTGAAACACAAGGGCGACTGTTATGGTCCTTCTGCAATTTGCAGATAGGTTCCATTTTAACAGGGGCCTGACATCCCTATGGTGAGAGTACAGTGCACCCCTTATCCCTAAGATCAATTAGAGGTGCAGTTGGAATCACATTGACTACGTGGCTGGAAGATTTTGCATCCTCTACTGTTCTAACCTGGGTGGGATAAGAGTTATAACCTTCTTTTTGCGAAATCTGTGTAAGCTGCTCTCTTGCTTGTGTATAGGGATTATGTCGTGTGGAATGCCCTGCGTTGTTTCTGGCAGTATTGTGATATACCCCTGCATGTACCTGACCCCTCCTTTCCTGATAATTATTTCTGCGTTGCCAACAGTGTTTTTTAATATGTCCAATTTTTCCACATGAAAAACATATGCGGTCTGTTCTTAATTTATCTAGGTGTGTACTGTTACCTTCATTTTTTTTTACTAAAGCAATGTGTTGGAAGTTTGTTTTAAGTGTATGATCCTTCCTCCAGTCATCTAACATCCTTAGAAATTCATGAAAATTACGAGCTGTAGCTAATAAGTTACGGTTAGTGGAATCCATACCCTTATATTTTCCTGCTAGTATACGTAACATTATTGGGTCTCCTATTTGCAAACCTGTTTTGTTATGAACCTTGCAATACACCTCATGAAATCTGGTGCAAAATGCAAAAGGGTCTTCATTGGGCTGGGGCAAAATACTATCTAAGAAGGATGTGTCCGCAGTATCTACATTTGTAAGGGCCATAATCTGATTACTGCGCTCCTCCTTGTTAGCCCAAGAGCCATACTGCTGTTGGAGTTCTAATGAATTACTGTAATATGGAGGCAACCAAATTTTAAGCAGTTGGCAGGCAGTGTGGTCATCAAGGCTATACTGGGTAACAAACTGCTCAAATGTAACTAAATTATCTACCATGTGAGCATTTGAATTAAAAGGTGTGATAAGGGTTTTAATTTCACGAGCATATTTCTTATGAGGGTCCTCTGCAAAAGAAGTAAATGTTGTGAACTTATGTGTTCGTGGCAACGTGCTTGTGGTTGTCTCAGATCTAGTAAATAGCGAACTTTTGACTGTATCGTGACCTGTTGTATTTGGTGGAGTGTGACACTGTGCTTCCTCACCTCCCGTTGCAGTATAAACAGGAAAATGTGTATTGTGCCTAGAGCGTTCCTCTTCTAGTTTCTGAGTTAGTGTTGCTATAATATGTCCCCTTTGTACAAACTGTTCCCCCAACATTTCTACATCCTCTCTACTTAATTGGCATGTAGGACAACCATCTACCCCAACAACAGAGACATTTACAGGTATCATTTGTACATTGGTATTAGACATGACCTTTCCTTCCATACTTTCTAATGCACACTTATACTGTACAACAAGTTGAGCTAAATTAGCCGCATACTTCTTTTTCTTATGAATTACAAATTTTCCTATCTTATTATTAGCCTTTTCAAACTGTAACAGTAAATCATTTAACAACTGTAAAGCATTTAACCTATCATTACATACATATTCAACAGCTGACTTATCCGCAAAATTATTAACAGCTTCCATCTTATATACTCACAATACCGAATCTCTCCGTTCTCATACGAATTCCGCCCTCCAAAATGCTCACGACGTAGTCCTGGGCCAACCGAGGAATGTCTTCAAAAATTTTACTGGAACGTTAACCTGCCTGGCTTCGCCAATGTAGAAAAGCCCCTTTAAATCCCGGGATACATAACCTTCACCTGTCTGGCTTTCCTTTAACTACTACAGATTCCTCGTCGTATGAAACTCCACTTACACCAGTGGCTTAAAACAATGGGTTTATTAAAATAACAAATACATATATGTGAGTATATAGAGAAGCGTCTGAAATACAAGGCTCTATGACTAACTATACTATGCTAATGACTATGTGTGCATGTAAGGATGGGGTGTCCCTGTCACCTTGATGTTATCCTTCCTTCTTTCTTTCTGGTTCTCTCTCTTGTCTTTGTTGCTCACACAACACCTTTATAGCCACTTTGCCCAAACAGTCCCAGCCAATCATCTTCTTAGTTTGTGTCCACTCATCCTTAGGAAGGCACAATCTTGTACCTGCACCAGCTGCCTGTAGAGACCGCTCTTGTCCATGAAGTTAGATTGCCCCCACAGTGCCTCAGGGCAAATTCAGGGTGGGTCTCTGGAATGTTGATATTGTCTCCTTTTGTTGTAGGACAAACACATGCTTGTCTCCAGCCCAGATACTATCTCCTGCAGTCCTTTTGTTTTAGGAGATTGTAGATTGTATCTCCTGTTTATTGTTCCCACCTGGTAGAGAGATAGCTCTTTGATGTATTGTGAGTTCCTGGACATTTGGGTTTCGCCACTAGTGTAATTCCTTGAAACTGGTTTACTCAAGAGGAATCCCATTGTGTTGGGATCCAGCTGTTGTCCTTGGAGATTAATAGTTGACTTATATTTATTACAGAGGGAGGCAATTTTTGAAATCCTGATGAACTGCAAATATTATTAAAATCAGCCATTTAGCCTGTGCGGTACGTGAGTAACCATCTCATCCCTGCAGCGGCTTGCATTTTTACTGCAAACCTTTTTTTTCCTGTAAAAGTGATTTTTTTTTTTCTCCCTTTACCATAATTTCTTTGGGATTGTAAGGGGAAAGAATGGTGTGTGTGCTTCTGTGAGTGAATGTATGGAAAGTATGGTGTGTGCTTCTGCGAGTGAATGATCAGTAATTAGGGTTGAAGCCTTGACGTGGCATTACTGCTCATGTAGGAAGTTAAATTATGGCACAAAAAGTACACATTTGCAAGAACTACACCCCTTGGCGCATCTAATGAGGGGCTGTATGTGTTTCTAGTACAAACCTGGAGTGCGCTAGACACAAATGAACATGTCGTTATGGTTAGAAAAAACATATTTTCTAGCCAAAGCGACATATTCCATCATTATTTGTGCACTCAACTTTTGTCCCAGAAATACATGTAGCCCCTTATTTGAAGCTCCAAGGGGGCGTAGTCTTTAAATGGATGATTTGTCTGAATGAGGGAGTGCATGAGTTAATGTGTTTGTGTGTATCATAGATGTATAACTGTGGAAGGGAAAAGATGGCACTAGCAGGATGTTTGAGCCTTGGGGACCGAGATGGCACAGGCAGGGTGTATATGGGACAAAGATGGCAAATCGTATGTGTGTTATCTGGGTGCTGGCCAGGTTCTATGTGGGCAGCGTGGTTGGGATGTGCAACCTGTGATCTATGCCTGTAATTTAGGGGGTTTTAAATATATCTTTAATGCTGTGTTTCTATGTGAATTCCAGTTGATCTGTACCTGCAAAGCTGGGTTTCTGTGTTATTCTGTAGATCCATATCTGCTATGCTATGTTTCCATACGTTATTTATGTATACCTGCAAATACAGGGTTTGTATGTCTTGTTCAGTTGATTAATACCTGCAATGCTGTTTCCATGTATTTATTTGATCTATACCTGCGATGCTACGTTTCATATATTATTATTGTATACCTGCAAATACAGGATTTGTATGTCTGATTCTGTTTATTTGATATATACCTTCAGTGCTGAGATCACAAGTGAATTGCAATTGCTCTATACATGCAAAGCTGGGTTTGTGTGTTAATGTAACATAGTAACATAGTAACATAGTTCATAAGGTTAAAAAAAGACCAAAGTCCATCAAGTTCAACCTATATACATATTGTGTCCCTACTGTGTTGATCCAGAGGAAGGCAAAAAACCCTTATGAAGCAGATGCCAATTGCCCCATACCAGGGGGAAAATTCCTTCCCGACTCCAAATATGGCAATCAGAATAAATCCCTGGATCAACGTTCTGTCCCTATTAATCTAATATCCATAACTTGTAATATTATTGCTTTCAAGAAACACGTCCAGGCTCCTTTTGAACTCTTTTATTGAGTTTACCATCACCACTTCCTCTGGCAGAGAGTTCCATAATCTCACCGCTCTTACTGTAAAGAACCCCCGTCTGTGCTGGTGTAGAAACCTTCTTTCCTCCAGCCGTAGAGGATGTCCCCTTGTTATAGATACAGTCCTGAGTATAAATAGGTCCTGGGAGTGATCTCTGTACTGCCCCCTTATATATTTATACATAGTTATTAAGTCCCCCTTAAGCCGTCTTTTTTCCAAACTAAATAACCCCAATTCTGATAATCTTTCTGGGTACTGTAGTCCTCCCATTCCCCTTATTACTCTGGTTGCCCGTCTTTGAACCCTCTCCAGCTCCACTATATCTTTCTTGTACACTGGTGCCCAGTACTGTACACAGTATTCCATGTGTGGTCTGACTAGTGACTTGTACAGTGGTAGAATTATTTCCTTGTCGTGGGCATCTATGCCCCTTTTGATGCACCCCATGATTTTATTTGCCTTAGCAGCAGCTGCCTGACGCCGGTCGCTACAGGTAAATTTACTGTTAACTAAAACTCCTAAGTCCTTTTCCATGTCAGTCGTCCCCAGTGTTTTCCCATTTAATACATATTCCCAGCCTGGATTTTTCTTCCCCATGTGCATAACCTTACATTTATCTGTGTTGAACCTCATCTGCCACATCCCAGCCCAAGCCTCCAACCTATGCAGATCCATTTGTAATCGTGCGCTGTCCTCTATTGTGTTAACCACGTTACAGAGCTTAGTATCGTCTGCAAAGATTGATACTTTACTATACAATCCCTCTACAAGGTCATTAATAAATATATTAAAAAGAATAGGACCCAAAACTGACCCCTGTGGTACCCCACTAGCAACAGTCACCCACTCAGAGTATGTACCATTAATAACCACCCTCTGTTTCCTATCACTGAGCCAGTTACTTACCCACATACACACATTCTCCCCCAGCCCAAGCATTCTCATTTTATGTACCAGCCTTTTATGTGGCACCGTATCAAATGCTTTGGAAAAATCAAGATATACGACATCCAGCGATTCACCCCGATCCAGTCTTGAGCTCACCTCCTCATAAAAGCTGATCAGGTTAGTTTGACAGGACCGATCCCTTGTAAAGCCATGCTGATATGGAGTCATACATTTATTTTCATTGAGATACTCCAAAATAGCATCTCTTAGGAAACCCTCAAACAGTTTACACACAACAGAAGTTAAACTAACAGGCTTATAATTCCCCGGGTCACTTTTTGTCCCCTTTTTGAATATTGGCACAACATTTGCTATGCGCCAGTCCTGGGGAACAGACCCTGTCACTATAGAGTCCTTGAATATTAGAAATAGGGGTCTGTCTATTACATTACTTAACTCCCTTAGAACGCGGGGGGTGAATGCCATCTGGACCTGGTGATTTGTCTATTTTGATTTTTTTTAGGCGGCACTGCACTTCTTCCTTGGTTAGACAGGCGACATGTACTGGGGCATTTATCTCATCCTGCTGTATATTACCTGGCATTTCATTTTCCTCTGTGAATACAGCAGAGAAGAATATATTTAATAGATTAGCTTTTTCCTGATCCCCATCTATAACTTCTCCCTCATTACTTTTTAAGGGGCCAACGCTTTCATTTTTAACCTTTTTACTATTTATATAGTTAAAGAACATTTTGGGGTTTGTTTTACTCTCTTTGGCAATGAGTCTTTCTGTCTCCAATTTTGCTGCTTTTATCTGATTTTTACATATTTTATTTTTTTCCCGATAGCTTTTTAGTGCTTCCTCACTGCCTTCCTGTTTTAGTAGCTTAAATGCCTTTTTTTTTGCCATTTATTGCCCCCTTTACATTTTTATTTATCCACATTGGTTTTCTCTTGTTCCTGACTCTTTTATTCCCATACGGTATGTACCTTTCACAGTGAGAATTTAAGATATCCTTAAAAATCTCCCATTGAGTGTCTGTACTCTTGTTTTTGAGGACATTTTCCCAATTTACAGTGTTAAGGGCTTCTCTTAGTTGATCAAACTTTGCCCTCCTAAAGTTCATAGTTCTTGTGGCTCCTCTAAGAGTTCCCTTATTGAAGGACAAGTTATAATGTATCATATTGTGATCACTATTTCCTAGATGCCCCCTGACCTGCACATTAGTTACTCTGTCAGGTCTGTTGGTTAATATTAAGTCCAGTAGGGCGCCCCCTCTGGTCGGGTCCTGTACCATTTGGGACAGATAATTATCCTTACTTATAGTCAGAAACCGGTTTCCTTTGAGATTCACAGGTCTCGCTTTCCCAGTTTATGTCGGGATAGTTAAAGTCCCCCATAATAACCACCTCATTGTGATTTGCTGCCTTGTTTATTTGCTTTAATAATTGATCTTCTGCTGCTTCCATTATATTTGGTGGCTTATAGCAAACCCCGATCAGTATTTTATTATTTTTCTTTCCATATATTTCTACCCATAATGACTCCACATTATCATTTCCCTCACATATATTCTCCCGCAGTGTGGCCTTTAGGCTGGACTTTACATAAAGGCAAACTCCTCCCCCTTTTTGTTTTTTCCGATCCTTCCTGAATAGACTATACCCCTGTATGTTAACCGCCCAGTCATAGCTATCATCCAACCATGTCTCTGTTATACCCACTATGTCATAATTTTCTTCAGACATTATTAACTCCAGTTCGTCAGTTTTATTGGTCAGACTTCTGGCATTAGTAAGCATACAATTTAGAGGTGTATGGTTTTTTTCCCTATGAAGCCTATCCCTATTAACTATTCTAACCCCTCCCTCCGCTCCACCCCCAGGTACATTTGTAAGCCCCAGTTCTCTATCTACACTATCTTCCCCTTCTATATTGTAGTTTCCCTCCCCCCTTTCCCTAGTTTAAACACTCCTCCACCCTTCTGACCATCTTCTCCCCAAGCACAGCTGCACCCTCCCCATTGAGGTGCAGCCCGTCCCTACCGTAGAGCCTGTATCCGACAGAGAAGTCGGCCCAGTTCTCCATGAACCCAAACCCCTCCTTCCTACACCAGCTTCTGAGCCACTTGTTGAGCTCCCTAATCTCCCGCTGCCTCTCTGGTGTGGCACGTGGTACAGGTAATATTTCAGAAAATACTACCTTGGAGGTCCTTGCCTTAAGCTTGCTACCTAAGTCCCTGAAATCATTTTTAAGGACACTCCGCCTCCCTCTCACTTTGTCATTGGTGCCAATGTGCACCATGACTGCTGGGTCTTCTCCAGCCCCTCCCAGTAATCTGTCAACCCGATCCGCGATGTGCCGAACTCGAGCGCCAGGCAGACAACACACTGTTCGGCGATCCCGGTCTTTGTGACAGATCGCCCTGTCTGTCCCCCTAATAATTGAGTCCCCCACTACCAGCACCTGTCTGGCCTGCCCTGCGCTCCTCCTTCCCTCCTTACTGGAGCAGACACCCCTCTGGTGGTCAGAGGCAGTGACTTGCTGCAGTACTGCTAACTCTGAACTAACATCCCCCTCATCTGCCAACCGGGCAAACTTGTTGGGGTGTGTTAGATCAGGACTAGCCTCCCTGGCGCTTTTCCCCCTACCCCGCCTTCTAACTGTAACCCAGCTAGCTGCCTGACTGTCCTGTACCTCCATCCCACTATCCTCCCCCACCTCTACCTGCGAGAGAGCTTGCTCAGTGAGCAGCAGACTCCTCTCCAAGTTGTCAATAGATCTCAGTGTTGCCAGTTGCTCCTCTAGACTCAGGATTTGTGCTTCCAAATGAGCAACCCGCACACATCTCGCACAGCAATATGCACCCTCGAAGCGCTGCTCAAGGATTGCATACATTGAGCAAGATGTACACCTGACCGCATTGTCAAACATGGAGGACATCTTGGCAATGGGGATAGCTCAAATAACTGGCAAAAACAGACAGTAAGGCGCAAAATATATATAAATATATTATATGCAATCACAAGGATTTATACTTTACCCTCCTTCTTGCTTTTTAACTCCTTTTTGCTTTTTAACTCCTTCTTTGCTTGTAACTCCTCACTTAGAGATGTCACTTAGGAGATTCGCCCCAGCTCAGGATTCGCTTGTGTGTCCAAGCTAAATGCAACTGCAAAAGCCAAGCAGAACTCAGAGTTGATGTGTTGATCTATACCTGCTATCGGCAGCAGGGTCTAATATTTATATATATATATTTATATATATATATATATATATATATATCGGCAGCAGGGACTAATATTAATATATATCGGCAACTGGGGCTAATATTAATATATATGGGCAGCAGGGGCTAATATATATATATATCAGCAGCAGGATCTAATATTAGGCCCTGAAATCATTTAGTGCAAAAGTTAAGGTATTGTGTTGTTTAAAGGATTTCAAGGATTAGTCGTACTAAATTGTGGCTTCAGGCTTCCCATGTTGAATGATCAAGTATTGTATTGTCCAATAACAAAAGTATCATTCCATAGCACATTACTTTTGGCAATATATATATATGTTTTTTCAGTGGTATGATTTAATGGTGGAAATTATTAATGCCCCCCCAGTTTGACTGTGGTATCTTGTGTGCCCCCCCTATATACTGTTTCTAGAGTCGCCACTGGCTGGCACAGTGGACTAGGGCAATGAATTCTGATAGCCCTTTTCCTAATGAGGGTTCTTTTAAACTACAGCATATGATGTTAATGAGAGGATTGTGTTTAGGAGACCCTGCATGGACTGGTTATGGGCCAGATCCTATTTGGGACATGGATTATATGTCCAAGTGTGCTTCTGTATGGCTCAAAATTTGTCCAATAGAATTTAAGCATAAGGAATCTGATCAACCTAAAAATGAGTGTACTGTATTTAATACTCCCAATAATGAGGTATTCCCACCCCCCATACAAACAGTCCACTAATTTGTATCCAAGTTTAGCTAAGCTGATTCAAGAGATAGCTAAGCTTCTGGCCATAGACTGGAAATGTCATATCCCGTATCACCCACAATCCTCTGGTCAGGTAGAACGCACTAATAGAACCGTCAAAGACAAACTGCGCAAAGGTACAAATGGGACCTTTCATAGATGGCCTGACCATCTACCAGCCGTATTGGCTGAAATAAGAATGACCCCTAATAGCACCACCAAACTAGCACCTTATGAAGTGTTAATGGGGAGGCCGTTCCCAACACCCTGGGCTAATGGTAAGTATTGCCCAGTGGAGTCTGGGGACGTAGGACAGATGCAGGAAGGTTATGTACAACATTTGATAGAGAAATTGAATGGTATCTTTGGTGATGTTTCTCTGTCTCTTCCTTTACCTTCAGGTCAACCGACACACAGTTTGAAGCCTGGAGACAGAGTGGTCGTAAAGCAGTTGACGAAAACCAACAAGTCTCTGGAGCCACCCTACGGAGAACCAACCACCATATTGGCTGTAACAAGAACTGCTGTCCTTACAGAAGAGTCACCATCATGGATCCATGCATCTCGAGTCAAAGGACTTCTACTATGACAGAAAGGGATAACAGACTCTCGAATTACGTCATCTGGACAATCAGTGGGACGGCTATCCTAATTGTGGCTATTGTTATGGCCACCTAGGTATTTGGCCTTACCACCCAGAGTGACATGAACAGCAATAATAACGCATTTGGTGTATTAACCAAAAGTTAGAGAGTAAAGTTATCACGTTGTGATAAAAGGAGGGATTCTAAATATGAAATTTAAATAAACACCATTTTGTATTAAATATACACGTTGTTGCAGACACTTTTGCCAACGTAGACAAGTCTTGTTAATGATTTCTTTCTCATCCTTAAGTAACGAGATAACATTTGTTTACCTGTCTGTATGCGAGGACGATAGTTACTCTGTGTAAATATGAACGTTTCACCTTAGTCTGTGTTTGATGTGGATTAGTTGCACCCGCTATATGCTGAGTGTTACATTTTCCTTTGTGAATGGTTTTGTAGCAGTCCCCCTGTAACAGTATTTAAACCGCTCGCAACAATGAATAAATTGAGAGGTGACTGAGAACGAACACCTTGTGTCTGAATGATTTACTTCTCCCAGATATCTGCGCTGTCACTCTGAAGGGTCTGCAGATTTACGCAAGAGCTCCCGGGAGGCTTTCGGCTCAAGAGAGGTGTCCCCCATAAGAGGAGGGGCGAAAAATTTTCAGCCGTATGTCTGTCCCATGCATGTTTAATACCCTTACTGTATCACCCTCTACC